>JAYEVJ010000047.1:0-200000 GCA_036346265.1 Melocanna baccifera
TCGCTTAAGGGAAGGAAGATTCCCATTAATTTCTTTCCATTTGACTCCGTCAGAGCTCTCGTTAAATTATGCAGCCAATTAACGGCATGTACATTGATGCAACTATTGTCTATAATATCGTCCGTGTATTTATAAACAATACTAAAGATAGCTTCTAAAATAGATTGTTCTTTTTATATATCTTTATAGCTAGATAGCTCCTCTATTATATGATATATCTCGCTTTCTTGTGTTATAGTCGACTGTTATATAAAAAACGACTCAATTCTTTGTACTCTCTCTATCTACTCTATATCATCTCGTGTCCTATGTGGTTAGGCTCATACACAACTAATGTAAGTCCATTGTATATAGCCTAAGAACATTCCCAAAGAAGAATGCGTGTCTTGGTCAGAATTGTTGGGATCACAAATCACACACGCCTATTCACTACACGTAAGTATGCGAAATTCTCATTACTATGATAAAGGATCTGCATTCCGAGCCCAAACACGGTTCTTTCCTCATTTCTACCTTGGCCGCCAAGCAATCTGGAAACACACTTGAAGTACTATATATAAACCATGCAACTTAACACTACAAGAAAACTAAGGCATAACAGAAGTCCTAACTCTACTAGCGAGGAAGAGTGATGTACAGCTTAAGCTAGCTTAGATTTGCTGAATTGCAGTTAATTAATTTGTTACACATGGAGGAAGCAAGAAGAAGTCGGGTTCGGTTTCCGTCGGCCGTGGCGTCGTGGTTGGCGTGCTTCGGGCTCCTAAGGCGCGAGCTGGCCGCCGCTACTGTTATGATCCTGGCGGCCGAGATGGTCGCGGCTAAACATTTCTCCAGCGCCACAAGATAAACTTTGGCTAATTGACATATGTCATGCTTGTACATATCATTATTACCGCTGTGTATAGTATCGTAAAAAGTAATGCATATATTAGTTTTACATTGTCCAAGTCATTTTTACCCTTCATTTTTCATTCCCGTTATTCATTGCTTATTACTTTGCAAAGTGACTATTCCAGCTTTGCTCCCTAGACTCTCACAAGGCCACTTAACTCCTAGAACAACAAAACAGATATCATAAACTTCAAATAATGGAGTATATAACCCCTAGATAGTTTAGGACGCGGTTTTGTGTTGGAACCGGAATTATTTATTCCAAATTTCTCTGTGATTTCTACACTATTCCCTGGATCAGTAGCTAGTACTCACAGATACATTACTGTATATCAAAAACATATTAAACGGAAGCGTAATTTATACAGTAATAACTTACACATGGGCCGATTAGGTCGAAAAGCAGAGAATGCAGCAACGGAAATCTTCACACAAGTGGGACCCTCAGACTTACCCACAGTGTACCAACTCGGGTCTCGCGACCTAGTTCTTGACCTTCATGGATACTGCTTTGTCGATCCTTTTGAAGTACCGCACGCCCTCTTCTTATTCCTGATCGATCAAGGATGGTAATTAAACAACAGTTGAGCATAAAATTGTACTCAACAAGCCATCACACGTAATGCAGCGATAATAATACTACATGCAAGGTCAGAAAGGAAGGCTTGAGGTTCTTTTATTTGCTAAGGCAACATTTCCAATTACATTAAGTAAAATATCTGAGACTTAGTAATTTTAACCAAAACACAAGTTGTAAAGAGATTGTGAGAATGCAATATTAATAGTAGCGCAGGTTACATCCACCTTTTACAAAGTGTATGGTTACCTCCACCGATGCTTGATTTTATAACCACCGGACTACGCCCGCCTAGGAAAAGTTAAAGCTAGAGTACCTCCCTCTGATAGATTTTTATCCCGCCCACAAAAGATTTTTTGAAATAGAACTAACTCGAGGATGTTTTCATGTCCTCCTTGACCATGGGCACGGCTATTCAAATAGTTTAGACTCTACGTAATTTATACAACTGTACTCCACAAAAGATAATCAACTCGATCGCCTCTATGTGATTCCTTAGTCACCTAGATCGAGAAATCATCACTTGGCCTTTACAATACCTTTCCCTAAGCATTTCACCCCATGGGGTTGAACCCATAGGTTGTGCGGATGTCACTCATAGCGCCGCGCACTGGATACTTCTTCCATAATGCCACCCTATACGTCGGACTTTCACCTTTACTTAGTGTCCCTTCAAGCAGAACCTTCTTTGGTCTCCTGCACCCCACTTCATACACATGATGGACCTGTGAGATGCCTTCAAGGGTCTAATAAATTATTCAGCCAAGCCTACACTTTGCCAGCTTATGGTTTGTACTATTTACATGGAGAGATCAGACAGAATTAAGTTCTTACTTTGTAACATCCCAGAAATTTTATTCCCTTGTTAAAGTGTTTTATGGAATTTATTGGATTTTCCTGGATTTTATTCCAAGCCTTGAAAAGTGAAAATTTAAAATTTTCATTTCATAAAAGTCAAAATAAAAGTATTTCATTTTACAAAGGTAAAGATAAATGCATTTCATTATCCTAAAGTCAAATCTTTAATTATAATAATTTTCAGGAATTTGCAAAGATTTAAAACCCTCCCTTTAAAGTCAATTTGTGTTTTTGCAAAATCCAATTATCAAAATGGGTTGAAAATATTTTTATTAAGTCTAGAATAGTTCCAGAAGGTTCTCTGGAATTTTCAAAATTTATTTGGTATTTTTCTGAGTATTTTAAAGCCTTCTAGCATTTCTAAAAATCAAAAAGAGAATTAAAATCCAAAAAAACCCTCCTGGCACTGACACTTGTCGTAAATCGGGCCGGTCCCCGCCGCCGAACCTAACCTCGACCGTCCGATCCCACTTAAACCCTCTCCCCCGCCTTCCCTCTCTCCCTGGCCGACAATTGGCGTGCATCCGACCACCCACCTCTCCGCCCGATCCAATCCCAGCCGCCCGCTGCCACTTACCGCTCGCCCGCCTCCTCTCCTCTCCGCTCGACGTGGCCTAATCCACGCTGTTTCATTGCCGCATCAAATCTGGTCCGCCCATAGCCACTTATCCTTCGCCCACGCTCGAACGGCCCCGATTCAAACCCTCTGTCGGATTGAATCACACCCGCCGCGCTCACTTCATGGTTCAACCTTGATCTAGCGCCGATCTTTTTCCTCGCGCTAGGTGTCGCGAAATCCACCGCCCCCGCTTCTTTCCTTTGTTTCCTCTCGACCGGTGGACTCTTTGTCGGGACCGCTGCCTCCGCCTCTTTCCTTTCTTCTTCGCTGATCCTCGCCGCCGCTTATTGATGCCGAAACCAAGCTTTTAAAGCTTCGCTTCTTCCCGATTGATTCTCGCGCTAACCGCAAATTGAAACTCCTCCACCGCGTCCATTTCGCATAATTACCCCCATTACGCCGCCTACACCGCCGCAATTACCTTTCCGTCTGCTTTCAACTCCGCGCATGCGCGGCCGCTACCTCCTCCCCACCTATAAAAGGCACACCCGAGCACCCTCTACTCACACCGCCTCCTCGCCTCAACGAGCGCCCGAGCACCCGAGCCTCCCGAGCCCAATTTTCCTCCGCCGGCTTCATCTACTCCGCGAGCACCGCCGCCCTTGGGCCTCCCGTGCCTCACCGACGCTGCTTCGACCTTGCTCATGCCCCGCAACTTCGCCGACCCCTCCACCGGCTTTTGCGCCACCGAAGGACCTCGCCACCGCGGAACCCCTCCTCCACCCGCCGCTTCTCCACCGCTAGTGCGCACCGGTCATCTTCACAACCCACGCCAGTACCGATGGACTCCTCGCTCTCCCACGCTTTGCACCGGGCCGGCGCCGCGCCCACGGATCACCGACGCACTTCGGCCCGAGCGCCACCACCGCCGGCCATACCACGCCGCTACAGGCCGGCCGACAGCCACCGCTGCTGCATAGGCGCCACGCGGCGCCTGTGCCACCCACGCCACGCCACCTCGCGCCCTCGCCACCCGCGTGCCACCTCACCCTCCTCCGTCCGTGGACTCACCCACCATAGACCGCCCCACCCGTCATCCCACGCTCGATTATTTAATTCCGTGGTCGACGCCACCACGCCATAAACCCAATTTTCCGATTAAAAACAATTCACCAAAATGTAATTATCGGCCGACGCCATAATCATTTATTTCCTTTAGAAAATAATTCATGCCGACGTTATAAATGCTTTTCGTTTAAAAATAATTCTAAAAGGGGTATTTTTCTTTAATTTGTATTAAAATTTTGGAAGGCTATAACTTCTTCATTTTAACTCCTAAATTGACCTGCTCAAATTTCTAAATTTTTCTAAAATTATGAACTTTCCATTTCTACAACTCTTTGAATTTTATTTGAATTTGAATCTTCACGTTAGATTTTGATGAGTCCAGAGAGTTCGATTTCACGACGACTCACAAAGAAGACTTCCGATCAAGGCAAGTCACACCTTTGACCATGTTGACCCTACTATTTCAAATTTAATTATATTGTTTTGTCTGATATGCATGCATACTTTATTCAAACATAATTCAAAATTGATTTAAAATTTAGTTATGCCCATGAACCTTGATTAGAGCCAATTTAAATCTCGAATTTATATACCTTGTCATCCTAGCTGAAAACTAGTTGGTACCATAGTATTGACTAGAGAACTTTATAGAATTGCTTAGCCTGGCTTAGTATAATTTTAGGTGGGATCAGATATTTCACATGAAATGACGGTTCTTTTAAATGAGTCCTTGACTTAGGTGAGCCGAGGATAATCTATGAAATGTTTTAAAAACTGAAAAAAGAAAACTTATGATTGGACTTAGGCTTTTAGTTAGGTGGTGGGGTGCCGGCATGCCTCGTGTTCGGAGACACATGGTTGATTGTCATGCATGTGGTATGTGGATTGAGCCTAAGTCAATTAAGAACCGTTTCTGTGAACCATTTTACGAAGTCACTTCGTACTACCACAAGTTCGGTATGGGACGGATCTGGCCAAGTAATTTGTGAAGTTCCAAATATGGTTTCGCTATAGGTTGAATGTGAGTGTGGTATAGGCCGCGAGAAGTCTCGCATGGCACAAGAGGGGGCTCCAACTCGTGGATTCGAGTTATGGTGAAACCTTAGTGGCGACGTGACTGTTTTGCTTATGGATCATTAGAACAGCTTTGCCATGAACTCTCCGCCGCACACCTAAGGCAGTGTGTTTATTGCGTGGCTCAAGTGAGAGGGAATATCTTGTGGGTAAAGTGTACATCTCTGCAGAGTTAAAAATTTATCCTGGATAACCGTGTCCACAGTCATGGACATGCTGAGTAAGATATTCACAGATTAGACTTGGACTTTATAAAATTGGTTTTACGGATAAAAATGATGTTTTGGAAAATGGTCTGGGTAGGATGCCCGTGGTTAGGTTAGCGTAGGTTGGAGCCTACACTGACGATATTACTTTGTTAAATCTTGTTTCATATGTTATATTAAAATTCAGCTTCTTATATTAAAATTCAGCTTCTTATACTTACGTTATCATATTTAAAATTCAGTATTGCTTTTCCGCACATTTACCCTATTAAGCCTACCTTGAAATCCATTATGCATGCATCACTCATATATCTCCCTACGTGACTTATGGAGTACTTCAAAGTACTCACCTTGCTAAAATCCATTGCCAGACTTCGATGACGACTACGACGATGAGGACTACTTCAGCGAGTAGGACGCGTCTTACAGTCATTCGCCTGTGGGAGGCTGGATGGGCTACGCTGCTACCTTTATTTTTGTTTTTCCGCTGCTTTTATTTTCAGTTGGCCACGTGCCATTATATTGTAAGACTTAGCCATATGGCCGTAAATTTGCTTAATATAATTGTGGTGATTTTGCGTGATATTCATCACTGTTTACCCTGTGTGCACTAGTTTTTCCTAGGATAGTGTGAGTTACACAGAGGGACTTGGAGTGTTGTTCCAGGTCCCGACATAATTCACCCAGGCGATGCTTACCACAACCCCAATTGTTACCTCCACCAGCCACTCTTAACAACCGCATGCATGTAGAAAGCAAGTTTTTAGGGTTTTGAGAAGTATAAGATAAATTGTACCAAATTATCAGTCATCTACGTCCAATGACTGTCCAAAAATAATTTCACATGGTTAAAGAGTAATGAGCCAGACAATTGAATGCCCTGGCTTGGACTTGCTTGGCATTAAATATGACTATAACTAGTAATCATATTTTTTTTGTCCAGGGTGACAAGGATTAGTAAATTCGAGCGGTGAAGAATGTCATAGTAATACTGGTAGTATTAAATGGGCAGTAACTACCTTACATTTGACATAAATTTGTATTACAAGAATAAGCATGCATTTTGATAATTTAAAAGAACATAGCTTTTGTAAAATGGTAGGATCAATATGATCAAAGTAATGACTTGCCTTGCTTATTTACCGTGGCCTTGTTTTAGCGCAAAACCGATTTAATCAGTCAATCGTATTAAATCTTGAATCCTTCTTCCTTGGTAATTTGAACTTGCTTGAGCTTGTCGTCTTTAGACTGCAGCTCCTAATATGCGGCAAATAAACGAAGAACCAAATAAATCCAAATAGCGCAAAAGTTTAATTCACATTAATTGAACTCATTTAATGTTGCTTAAGAGTTGAGCGAGAGAGGAGTAGTTGAAACGGATTTTAGTGGATGAAGAAGTTGTTTAGACAACTTTACCGTGAGGGAAAATTTTAAGAAACAGAAGAAGTTGAATAAAGGATTACCCGCAGGATCCTTTTGTCGGGTTCAAGATATTGTGTCTTGATCTTTTCTTGATAACTTCTTTTATAATATTTTATTTTTATTAAGAAAGTTCCAAGAGTTAAGTTGGACTTATGAATATTTTAGAAGGATTTCATAAGGTAATTTGCCGATACTTGAATCCATGTATTTTTATGGTTTCGTATATGGGATGAAGTGGAGTATTTATCCAACTATACTTAGGAGTAGGGGTGATCATTTTGATGATTAATGATCAATTAGGAAGATCTGAGGTTGAGTTTTAATGAAAATGTGAAATATGATTTAATAAGGTTTATGATTGATAAGATTGCACAAAATTAATTATTCTGAAGTGCTGGAAAATGATTAGATTATTAACAAAAGGGTGTTTTAACAAGTGAGTGCTATTAATGATATTTTATATATCAAAAGCAAGTTAATGAGCTTTATTTGCACTAGACTTATTATATTATGCTTCTCTTTACAAGGTTTGGGCTTAGAATATTAAATTCATTGCAGATATTTAAAAAGAAAGTCCTCTTTAATTGCAGAAATGAATAACTTGTATGTTTATAATCCATGTATCAGAAGGTAAGTTAATGATCTTTTATTTGCACTAGCGTGCTTAAATCCGTGAAGGAGGACAAAGATGGATAATAGGAGGATGGCGTGAGTTTTGGGTAGGTTCAAAGATTGAGTTCTTTGGACTAGCACTTGATGATATTAGAGCGTTGACGAGAAGCAGTAAACCTTGATTTGAGATCACAAGGTTACATTTTCTTTAAACCCTCGGTTTATTGAACTTGTAATTTCTTGTCTGACAAGTATTTTAGGACTAATTTCTTAAGATGCTTTGGTTTGCGAAAATTGCCGGTTAGCATTGCCCAAATGACTTTTAATATTTCAAGTAGTAAGACTATGCTTGTTAATTGGAGAAATTGGCATGGTGTTCTTTACCCCAATAAATTGTTACACAAAGATGAATTTTGATTAATTGATATAAGCATAGCTATTCACGAAACATGCTTTACTTATTTGCTTTTGTAGATTTAATCTTCACCAGTTGGCACTGAGAGTGATCAAAATACTTATGTGCATATATTAAAGATCTGGCACAGGCACAAGGGATTCTGGAGATATGCAAACATTAGGTGCATATATATTTCGAATTTTTGGAAACTTGGTTCTTGATTTTGAAATTTTGTTTTTCTTATTTGAATTTTTGCCGCCAGAAATTGTAGACCAAGAACAAAATTTTGAAATGCAAAGAAAATCAAAAAAGATTTTTTTTATTATTTTGCAAATACAATAGTCTCGTACTTTTGGGATATTACATTTTGCCACTGTGGACATGATGTGGTTAACACGTCAATTAGAAAAGTTCCACATGGCCATCTGGCTGGCATGTGAGCTTGAGAAGGTCAAGGTCTACCTGTAAATAAAAAAAGGTACAACAAAGAGTAGAAGGAATAATAAAATAAGACGATAAAGGTAGGAAGAAAAATTATTATCAACCTCCACCGTCCATGTGTCATCCCATCACCCACTACACTACTACAAAAAAGCTTATATTAGACGCCTCATCACAGACGGTTCACAAAAACCGCTAGTGATAAATACAATTATAGATGGTTCTTACCAAGAACCGTCTGTGATATCTCGCATATTACAGACAGTTCTTAGTAAGAACCGTCTGTAATATTCTCGCAATATCACAGATGGTTCTTATTAAGAACCGTTTGTAATACTGGCAATATCACAGACAGTTCTTGGTAAGAACCGTCCACGATAAACCGTCTACGATAATGAAGCTTATCACAGAAGGTTTGAATTAAAAATCGTCTGTGATATGTTTCCCGCCTTCTAATCCTCTAAAATTTTATAATCGCCCGCTTGATGCCAAGTAGGATTCCATTCCGACACACCTTCAGTAAAACGGGTATAACTTTTGCATACGGTGTCCATTTTCGACGTTTTTGTACTCGTTGGAAAGCTAATGACGAGCCTGCTCCAAAAATGACTAGCTTGCACCACCGCCTCGAAGACCTAGAAAATCGCCATTTGTAGCCTCAAATTCGAATCGTAAGTTTTTTATTTCTATTTTTGCCAAAAATTTTTATATTCCTTCGAAATTTAGGTTCTGCCTCAACCGCAGTTGTAGATCTCATCGAATCCTTTCAAATGAGTATATATAAGCCATATAGAACTTTGTTGTTTCATATTTTGAAACTAGTTGTTTATATTATATCGGTATATATATATAACCAATATCATGCACGGTTCGTGGTTCAAACCATCTCGTGATACTATTATGCACTTGCTTACCAAGAACCATCCGTGATAATTTGTTCCTTACCACTGGGCCCGTCAATCTTCCTCAATCCAATTCCAGCCAATAGAAACTGACTAAGCCACACCTCACGGATCGTAGCTCTCCCTCCTCTATAAATACTCACCCGAATCCATCTGCCCCTCCCTTCAAATGCGTCTTAAGCTTCGCTGACCCGGAAAAATAACTCTAAGTCCCTCTGTGTGAATCGCACTATCCTAGGAAAAGCTAGTGTACACAGGATCAATAGCGATACATATCATGCATAATAACCACAAAATATTTATTAAGTAAAGGTACGAGTCTTATGGCCAAGTTTTACAATAACGCTCAAGGCCAACTCAAATAAAACAATGAAATAAGTAAACTGCAGAAGTACAACCCATCCCGCCGCCCACAGCGAATGATCAGAAGACGCGACCTTACTCGTTGAAATTCTCACCGTAGTCATCGGAGTCGAACTCGCAATGATTTAAGTAAAGTAAGCACTTTAAAGTACTCCACAAGTTACACCAGAAATATAATGTAATTGATGCATGCATAAGGAGTTACAAAGGAAGGCTTAATAAGGTAATTGTGCGTAAAAGCAACATCAATTTAAAATCATAAGTACAAAAGCTGAAGTTTAATATATTATATGAAACGATCTTTTTAACAAAGTATTATCATTAGTGTAGGCCCGACCTACACTAATCTAACCACTGGTGTCCCACCCGACTAATGTCAAAACCATCATGCTTGTCCAAACCAAGTTTTATAAAAACCAAGTCTAATATGTGAAAACTCTACTTAGCATATCCATGACCATGGACATGGCTATCCAGGATAGATTAAAACTCTATAGAGGTATACAACTTTACCCACAAGACGTGTTCTCCCACTTGAGCCACGCGATAAACACACTGCCTTAGGTGTGCGGCGGAGAATTCATGACAAGACTATTCTAATGATCCATAAGCAAAACAGTCACGCCGCCACTAAGGTTTCACCATAACTCGAATCCACGAGTTGGAGCCCCCTCTGGTGCCATGTGAGACTTCTCGCGGCCTACGCCACGCTCACATTCAGCCTATAGCGAAACTATGTTTGGAATATTACAAATTACTTAGCCAGGTTCATCCCATACCAGACTTGTGGTAGTACGAGGTGACTTTGTAAAATAATTAACAAAAACGGTCCTTAACTTGACTTAGGCTCAACCACAATTCTCGTGCTCGACAATCCACAACATGTCACCAAACACGATGCATGCCGTCACCCCACCACCTAATCAATAGCCTAAGTCCAAACCAAGTTTTCTATTTTCATTTTAAACTAGTTCATAAATTTTTCTTGACTCACCGAAGTCAAGAATTCGTTAAAAGAAACTGTCATTTCATGTGAAATAATTGATCCCACCTGAATCATTCTAAGCCAGGCTAAGTAATTTTCTAAAAAAAATTCCTAGTCAATACTACTGTACCAACTAGTTTTTATCAAGATGACAAGGTATGTGACAGCAAAAATAAATATTAGCCATAGCAAAGGATCATGGGTATAACTACATTTTCAAACACTTCTTTAAATTACAATGGGCTAAAACTTAAGCATGCATATACATTTAAAAACAATATAAATAATTTAAATTATTGGGTACAACATGGTCAAAGGTGTAACATGCCTTGCTCGAAGTCTTGTTGCCGAAAATCGTCGGAATCGAACTCTTCCGAATCGTTAAAATCTATACACGAAGAACCAAATTCAAATTCAAAAAAAAATTTAAATAAAATTCAAAAAGAGTCCAGAAATGGATAGTTCATGATTTTAGAAAAATTTAGAAATTTGAACGGGTCCAATTGGAGTTAAAATGAAGAAGTTATGGCTTCCAAAAGATTGAATACAAAGAAAAAGAAAAATACTCATTTTCTGGAATTATTTTTAAACCGAAAGGGATTTATGACATCATCAAGCAATTAACCAAATTATTTTTGTGAAGGAAAATCAATATTATGACGTAAGCATGACGTCTGCCTGGGATTTTTAAAATCGGTGAGTGACTGACAGGTGGGCCCAGTGCACGTTGGACCGAGTCCATGGACCAATGCTATGCTGAGGTGGCACGCGGCGGTCGGAAGCGGGGTGGTGCTAGCGTGGCATGTCCAGCGCGTGGCGTGGCGCCCACCGAAGCCGGGCACGCCGGCACCACCGCGTCCGCCGAGCCGACGGCGGCGGCGCTTGGGGACCGATGGTCGCCGGCGTTCCCATGGGCGGCGGCACCGGCCGAGGGCACTAAGAGGTAGAGGGGAGAGCAGGGAGCACGTGAGTACCGGTGGTGAGGCCTGAGGGTGATCAAGTCGGTCGTGGAGAAGGGCGGCGGTCAAGGAGGCTCACACGGGGTGATCCGATGGCGCTTATTGCTCGGGTAGAGGTGTCCGGCGATTGCCGTAGCTCGAGGAAGGTTGGCGAAGGCCGTGAGGAGGAGGGGGCCCGAGGCGACGACGATTGCTCACCGCAATCGATCGAGGACGCGGAGGGAAAGGGCACAGGGAGGGGCTTCGAGGCTCGGACACTTGAATTGGAGAGCGAGAGAGAGGCGGTGTGTCAAGGGAAGTCTTGGGGGAGGGTTTATATAGGCTGAGGGGAGGGGTAACGTCCGTGTGCATTATCGCTGGAGTGAAATGGGTGCCGAGCTTGAATGCGATGGTGTAGGGGGTGTAAAGGGGGAAGGTAATGCTCGGATTGGGTGCGGTGGACACGGGGGAGTAATGTGCATTAGCGCGGAGGTAAAAGGAAGGAAACTGAAGCTTTAAAAGCTTTGGTTACTCTCGACAATGGCGCAATGGGCATGGTGATGGCGCGGGAGGAAGGAAAGAAGTGGGGATAACGGGCTCGACAAGTGGGACCCGCTCGGTCACACGAGAGAGAAAGAAAGGAAAGGGGAGATGATGAGGACATCATTAGCAAACACAATAGTAAACACACTACATGTGTTGAAACTAATGGACCAATCACAAGAGCTAAAGCAAAACAATTGACAAGAGGTGAATCTTTTCCTTAGTGATTATTTTTGTACTCATGAGAATTTGTTGCTACCTAATTCTCCTATTTTATGTGTTCTCGATTCAAGAAAAAGATAATGTATGAAAAGAAGCTTTAGTAACATGGGCAAGATAGCCATAGAAGATCGCACAAATATGATGTCGGCTACCTCATTGCTTTCTTCGCCCCAAGTCACCTTAGCCAAAGAAGATCTGAGAACATGATGTCGCCGCTACCTCACACGCTTTCTTAGCCCTCAAGTCACCTCACACTATAAATAGGGCACCCCATGTATGAGGAGGTTTTTATTAGGAAACCAGACTCTTGATTTAAACATCCTTATTCTAGTGGGCACCTCACCACCCCTATAAATAGAGAGCCATATGGTTAGATTTGTACCCAATGAATTGAAAGCAATAAAGAAAGACCAGGAGTTCTCTCTACCTCTCTCTGTGTTCAATTTATTCTTCTGTGATTCTGTGATTGATTCGTTCTTGTTCTAAGCAGAGGAATTGTTCAGACTGGTCGCCAGCGAGGGTTTCTCAACATGTTATCAGCACGATTTCGCTCCGTGAACGAATGTAATCATCGGCTACGATTGAATTTTCTAGATCTCTTTTGAATTCGCCGTGATTCTAGAATGAATATCTACGGTGTAAATTCGCCATAATTTACCGCGAGCGCACTCAAGTCCGCACAATGTCAATCGGTAAATTGCTTGCAAGGGTGGATGTCGATTGCACTGTAGATTGATCTACCGTAAGCAGACTTGAAGTCGCCGGCGAAATCGTCGATCGGTAGATCACATACATCAAAAATTGCATTATAGATATGAAAAAAAGAGGGTGGAAAGAGGCATTCGAGTGATACACACTGCATGCGCATTGCCTCCCGCATGAGGCACCACCGGTATCACTACTCGAATTCAACGCGCCTGTATGCGCGTCCCGGCCGCACCTCGAAGCCGTCACCGACCCCACCGCTGGCCCTAACGTGCCCGCACGTGCGTGTGCACCACCGCCCGAAGTCGCCATGCGCAGAAAGCATGAGACGTTAATGATTTTCACCCTAAAAAGATAGCCGAAGAAGTCAATGATTTTCTAGTTGATTCCGTCTGATGCACAGAATGCATGAAACGTTAATTGTCATTTCTTTTGCATTAAATGGACAAGTTAGAACTTGCATGGATGGTACTTTAGTTTTGTTTTCTCGTGATGGTTGGATGATTTTGGAATTATTCATTCATTTATTCAGTTTAAAATGGCATGATATGTTCTAATATTTGTGTGTTTTATTTATGTGTTGTATGTATTCTAATACATATTAATAAAATACCTTATATTAGAACACATGTGGCGCCCTATGGAGGAAGTATGCCTTGCCGACAGTGGTACCACGAATACCATCTTAAGAGAGACTAAATATTTTCAATCGATTCGTTAGAGCACTAGCAGCCTTACGACAATCGCTGGAAGCGATGCATATATAATTGGTTCCGGAAGAGCCACAATTATACTCCCAATGGGCACAACCTTGGTTATTGAAGAAGCCTTATTATACCCAGAATTGACTAGAACTCTCTTAAGTTTTAAGGATATTCGCGCCAATGATTTCCACGTTGAGACTGAAGAAGACCACGGTAAGGAATACCTGCTCATCATGAAATGCGAAGAGAATGGTAAAAGGGTATTAGAAAAACTTTCTTCACTAGAAACTGGGCTATATTATACCAACATTAAGGCGTCATAGCTGTATAATCGTCCCAAGATGATTTAAAAGTTCTCAACTATTCTCGTCTCGCATCACGCATTAGGCCACCTGTGTCTTAGGATGATGAGAAATATAATTAACAATTATCACGGGCATAATATTAATGTGAAGAATTTCCCGAATCATGAAGATTTTGTGTGCCCTGCATGTGCCACCGGGAAATTAATTATTAGACCCTCCACTCTGAAGGTGAAGGATGAAGTCCCTGCATTCCTGGAACGCATCCAGGGAGACATTTGAGGTCCCATTCAGCCCATCTCAGGGCCATTTCGGTATTTCATGGTGCACATTGATACTTCCTCGAAATGGTCATATGTGGGTTTATTATCCACAAGAAACCATGCTTTCGCTAAATTGATCTCGCAGATCATTCGCATCAGAAATGTGTTCCCTGATCATCGCATCAAGTCCATCAGAATGGACAATGCCGGAGAATTTACTTCAAAGGCATTTGATGATTATTGTATGGCGATGGGGATTGCAGTTGAGCATTCAGTACTGTATGTTCATACTCAGAATGGTTTGGCAGAGGCTTTAATCAAAATAATTAAATTTATTGCCCGACCCCTTTTGCAGAATTGTAATTTGCCAGCTACATGTTGGGGATATGCAGTCCTACATGCAGCGAATCTCATCAACTTTATACCTTCAGCCTATAACATCCATTCACCTATGCAACTAGCGTAAGGGTCACCACCGAAAATTTCCCATCTCAAGAGGTTTGGATGCAAGTTTTATGTACCTATACCACCTCCGCAGGGAACTGCAATGGGCCCTCTCCGTAAGACTGGAATATACGTTGGTTATGAGACTGCATCCATAATCAGGTATTTAGAACCCATGTCGGGAGATTTGCATACCGCCCGTTTCGCTGACTGCATTTTTGATGAGGATAATTTCTCGACATTAGGGGGAGGAAATCAACCTCTTGATGAAAAATATCGGGAAATTACGTGGGAAGCCACGGGAATTCCTGCACATGACCTGCGCACTAATGAAACTGAAAGAGAGATCCAGAAGATCATCGATTTGCAAGCATTAGCAAATCAACTGCCTGATCACTTTAGTGATTTGAAGAGCGTGACTAAGTTGCATGTGCCTGCACGCAATGCACCGGAGAGGGTTGAAATACCAAACAAAATTGAAGGTATCCCTAATCCCGCCCGCAGGCCTCGTAATAAAGGACGAACTCCGCCTCTAATCCAAAGTAACCGGGGACGCCTGGCGAAAAAGGATAAGAAGGACTTATCACAGCCGATCACTGAAGTCCCCCAGAAAGAGAAGGGGAACTAGTTGAGACCTGGCACAAGTATGACACCTCTAGTAGAGGGCATACCGGATCTGAATATCCCCGTCGGCATGGATGTGTGCGCACACATTGAAGTCGAACAACTAAAGGAACTTGCCACCGCAATTGAAAGAAGCGATGCGCAAGATGAAGCTCCAGAAGAAGCAACTCATGAAGAAATAGCTATAAATTATGTGCACACGGGAGAGTCCCTGAACAGGACAACGGCCAATGTTGATATCTACTTCGCAAAAAAAATTGCCACAATCATTGATCTTGATCTCGAGCCTGCATCGCTCGCTGAATGTAAGAAAAGATCAGATTAGGAAGATTGGAAGAAGGCAATAGCAATCAAATTGCTATCTCTGAACAAAAGAGAAGTGTTTGGGCCCGTATGCCGTACTCCTCCCCATGTGCACCCCGTAGGGCACAAGTGGGTATTTGTTCGAAAGAGAAATGAAAGAAATGAAGTAGTGAGATATAAAGCAAGGCTGGTAGCACAAGGTTTCATTCAACGTCCTGGAGTTGATTATGAAGAAACCTACTCCCCGGTCATGAGTGGAATTACCTTTAGATACTTGATCTCAATGGCAGTAAACTTGAATTTAGAAATGAAACTGATGGATATTGTGACTGCATACCTTTATGGTAACTTTGATTCGGAGATTTATATGAAAGTCCCTGAAGGAATTCCTCTCCCGAACAAGACAGAGCAAATAGAAATCTATATAGTGTGAAGCTTAGAAAGTCCCTGTATGGACTGAAGCAACCGCGTATGTGGTATAATCGCTAAGCGACTTTCTCTGCAAGAAAGGCTACACGAACAATGAAGACTGCCCTTGTGTATTTATACGCGATCCTGCAATGGATTCAGATAATCTCGGTGTATGTAGATGATCCAATATCATCGGACAAGATGATATAAAAGAAGCAAGCTTCTACTTGGAGTCGAGTTTGAAATGAAAGACTTGGGCAAGACCAAGTTCTCGCTTAGGCTCGCAGCTTGAGCATGTCCTCAGAGGAGTCTTAGTACATCACCGACCTACACCCGTAAGGTGCTAGAAAGATTCGGCTTTGAGAAAGCATTCCCATCAAAGTACCAATGATCGGAGATCTTTACAAAGAAGAAAAAGATCCTTTCCGACCTAGGGAAGAGGGGAGGAAGTCCTAGGACCAGATTCCCATACTTGAGTGCGCTTGGAGCACTCATGTACTTAGCAAACTGCACTAGACCGGATATTACCTTTGCCGTGAACTCGTTAGCAAGGTATAGTGCAGAGCCCACCAAAAGGCATTAGCAGGGCATAAAGGATATCTTCCAATATCTCCAAGGAAGCAAGGACCTTGGATTGTTTTACGTAAAGAATCAAGATCCGAACTTGATTGGCTATGCGATCTCGGGTACCGCTTGACCCACATACCGCAAAGTCACAAACAAAGCTATGTATTCTGTGTGGTGGAACCGCATTTCTCGGAAATCGCCTAAGTAAAGCCTTGTAGCTACCTCGACAACCACTCGTAAATAATAGCGTTGTATGAAGCCGCACGTAAATGCGCTGGCTACGCCGAATGGTTCACCACATCCAGTGATCATGTGGAATGAACATTATGCAAACCCCACAATTATCTATGAAGATAATGCCGCTATGCTGTACAAGTACAAACGGGCTATGTGAAGAGTCATCTCACAAAGCATATCAACCCCAAGTTCTTCTATGCTCATGAATTGCAAAAAATGGACGAGATTAAAGTACTGTATACTAAGTCTTGTAAAAATCTAGCAGATTTATTCACAAAGTCCCTCCCTGCATCTAGCTTTGAAAGGTGCATGCGAGGGATTGGTATGATGAGACTTAGAGAAGTGCAGAATTCAGGGGGAGAATTCTATCAAGCCCGTTAGTGAATTTTGATCCTGAAGATCAAGTACCCAAAGAATAAAAGTCCTGAAGGCTGAATAAAGTTGGGTGAATTGTACTTTTTTTCCCTTGACGAGTTTTCCTGAAGTTTCTCGACCAAGGTTTTTAATAAGGCAATTCGTGCATCGCAGTACAACATGTATCATGTACTCTTTCTCTAAATTTTTCCCACTGGGTTTTTATGGAGTTTTAACGAGGCATGAACATGACGGATGAGTGTCCAAGGGGGAGTGTTAAGGAACCAGGACTCTTGGTTTAAACCACCTTATCTATAGTGGGCACCTCATCCCCTCTCCTATAAATAGAGAGCCATATGGCTGATTTTGTACCGCATTGAATTGAAGCAATAAAGAAAGACCAGGAATTCTCTCTACCTTTCTCTGTGTTCAATCTATTATTCTGTCGCTTTGTGATTGATACGTTTTTGTTCTAAGCAGAGGAATTGCTCAGACTGGTCGCCAGCGATGGTTCCTCAACAGTTTCTTTCCGAGAATCACGTCGAAACAAAACCGTTGTTCACTGTATTCTTCTAGTTGCTCCTTCGATATTTCTTCATAACAACCACAACTCACTTTTCATCAAAAAGTCACGCTGCCGGCAGCCTTTTTTTCTTTTCAATATCACGGCTCGCAGGACACCCAAAACAACCGCCGCGCACAGTAAATTATCTAGTCCTCCCTATGCTCTCAAAATCACGGCTTCACAAAACCGCCGTGCCTCAGCACATATATATTATCTAGTCGGCTTCTTCCTCAACTAAAAATCCTTAACCTACTTCAATACATCATTAACCCTAATACAACTCATCCCAGGCTTTTTTGTCTCAATCAGACTTTTTGACTCACTACTTTTCAAGGGACCCAAAACCCTTCGTAATATAGGTTGTTTAATTCTTTTTACGCTTTCGATTTTTCCAGCTTATCACGTGTCGAAGTCTCCAGGACTACACCTCCTGTATTCACTACTAGAAAACAGATCATCCCTCACGGTTCAAAACCGTCAGGAAAATACAAAAAACCGTCAGTTAATATTCCCGATTGTGTTCCCGTCGTGCAAATCCTCGTATCGGGCCGGTCGTGAAATTCAATTTGGCTGATGGTTACCCGTCAGGGATATTTAACCTGACGGTCTTACCCGTCGTGAAATTTAACTCGACGGCCGCTAACGACCGTGAGGAAATTTTTTTTAACCTGACGGTACTAACCGACCGTGAGGAAATTTTATTTAACCTGACGGTACTAACCGACTGTGAGGAAAATTTATTTAACCTGACGGTACTAACCGACCGTGAGGAAAATTGGCACAAACTACTGACAAATTATAACAGATTTCAAACAAAATAAGCGTTCAAGCCAATACGTCTTATTGAAGGCAGAAGCTGCGAAATTGATATCAATGTCGCCACTGCAGATTCACACATAAAGTGTACACATATACATCTTATTCTGCTCACAAAATAAGCGTTCAAAATGCACATTATACAAGAGGAAGAAGAAATAGAAATTACTGCAGAAGTGTATTCTGTACATAGATTTCAAACAAGTTGTGCAAGGTTGACGCCACACACAAGCCAATCACATAAATTATGATATGGTACAGGTAACTGCCCCCAAATCACTCCCTACACGTTTCACCTAATCGACAATCTATAAAGCCATCAACTTGAAGTATAGTGCTCCATTTACAATGCTGATTACTTGGCAATCAGACCAATAGATTGACCTGTCAGAAAATAAAATAAACAAAGTTATTTAACAATCAGCAATAAAATTGTATACACAATTACTGCAGAAAAATACAGAAGGCATGCATTTGTTACAATTGTGTAGTTCTGCCATGAGTAATCAGCAGCAGATACCACTTTAAAATCAAAGATGATAGGTGCCGGACTCTGGAGATTTCGCACACAACACAGCAGCTCAGGATTAGGACAAATGTACAAAGCACTCTAAAACAAAGCAAAAATGGTAGAATTTGCTGATGAGAGGGGAAGTACCTCTTCCCGTTGTGCTTCCATTTCTTCATATGTCAAAGTCAGCTTCTTCTCCGCATTTTCCTTTGTTCGCACAATGACCTGCATAAAGAACATAAGATCTATCAAGGCATGAGCACCAGATTAACTTTAAAATAGAAATTAAAAACATGCAGTGAGTGCTGTAAGGTGGTCATTGTACAGTAGGTGCTTTTGGTTTACAAACAATCATTTTCATAGGAAACATATCAAAAAATAGCATATCATTGTATTGGTGAAAGCAGTACTTACTACTTAAATGATGTTAACTTTTGCTATTCTTGATAGGTAGACAACAAAGCATTTTTAACATAGTTCTTTTAGATGTGCTCATTTTGTTTGTTACATTTTTACACACCATTCTGAGGCATTTCTTTTAGGTATGTTAATCACTATGGAGCTTCCACTATAAGATGAGAACAATAGTGCAGTGGACACCAGCATAACGCATGCATAAGATGAGGTGTTATTGCAATTTATGAATGAGAAATAGACCATCAGTCATCAGACCATGCACCTATACTGGTGAATATGCAAGCGTGAGCACACACACAGAGGGAGCAAGGAACAGCTGACCTCATCCAGCAGCTCACAAAGGCGCCTCATCTTTACTTCCAACAAAGCAATTTCCTTCTTCAAATCATCCTTGAAATTGTTGCCATTGGAAGGTGCATTTGAGACAGAACTACGTGAACCTTTGGCAAAATGTTTACGGTCCAATTGCTCCAAGGATGTGCACCATACTAAACGAAATCGCTCATCCCACCAGCAAGAAATCTACACATGACATGAGACCAGAAGGAATTAACCAAATATTTGAGCACGTAAAATCCTAGAACCATCATCAATATATTCGGCCATCAGGAGAATATGCAGTATTAGCCCCTGTGCTCACAGAAATACCAATCTACCATATATAGTAACTCCTTTAAAGCTAAACAGCACATATATGCAAAGTAATCTCGGTCCAAGAAAGACATAAATGCAAGATACTTACTCTGTCAATCAATATATTCGGCCATCAGGAGAATATGCAGTAAACTAATCAACATCTCTAATGGCGTCGTGGTGGGGCAGGCCGAATGCGACGACGGTGGTGGTGACCTGGGGCGGCGGCGGCGTCCGAAGGAGGCGCAAGCGCGGTGGTCGGGAGGCGGCGCCGTGAGTGCGGCGGCCGGGAGGTGGCGGCGACTCAAGACGCGACGACCGGATCTAGCCGGATCCGGCACGGGCCGAGGTGGATCCGGAGAGGGGCGAGCAGATCCGGCGGCGGGGAGGCCGGATCTGGCGCGGGTCGGCGGCGGGGAGCCGGGATCTGGCTGGTGAGGGCATGGGGAGGAGGAGGTGGGCGAGGGGTTGGGGAGGAGGAGGCGACCGAGGTCGGGGATGGGGAGGAGGAGGCGGGCGCGCGAGGGGATAGGGTGGAGGAGGCGGGCGAGGGGATGGGGCGGAGGAGGCGCGGGCGAGGGGATGGGGGCGCGAGGGGATGGAGGCGCGGACGAGGGGATGGGGCGCGAGGGGATGGAGGCGCGGGCGAGGGGATGGGGGCACGAGGGGAATAGGTGGGGTGCTAGGGTTTTCAATTATCCTCATGGGGATACGTGGGCCCGACAGGAAAATGAATTTTTGTGACGGTGATGCGTGGGCCCGTCACAAAAATGGATATCCCTAATGGTCTATGCGGGCCCGTCAGGAAAACTAAAGCTCGTGAGGGATGATCTGTTTTCTAGTAGTGATTTTCTCCACGCATCATCCACCTTTGATTTTCGTGTGCTCAAGCATAAGCTCGACCATCTCATAACTCCTTCGACCGTCTGACCTCGGATCTCCCCATCCTAGTCCCGGTCCTCCTCGTCATCGACCACGATCACCTCCATGTTCTAACCTGCACATGCAAAGACCAAAGAATATTTTTCCGGTACAAGTTCGTCCGAACTTGACCAACATCAATCCGTACACGCGCAACACACTATAATTAATATCGTAACCAACGTTGTCAATTATTCATCATCTAAAATAGTCTAGATCTGGTCACATGATCTAACACTTAATAGTTAAAAGATTGAACCTTTGAACCAATTTACCGTAAGTTGGTTGCATTTGTCATTGGCCCTGTTCTTTTGGTGATTTTTTCTACGGCTAGTTAGTCTGATGAATAGTGATTGCTGAAAAAAATCGAAGCCAAAACCAGCTAAAAAGCCGAAAAAATGGACCATTTTCTTTTCCCAACACCCGCTTTATTCTACCACTCTTTGTCCTCATTGTGCCAGAATTAGCAAAGTCATTCATCCAATGGGTACCCTTCTAGTTAGGTTCTGTGTATGGCTGGATTATAGGTGGAATCTTCGTAAATCAGTTTGAACCAGCATGTTTAAGCGTAGTTTCTTTTTCTGAGACCAGGAAGCAAGAGCTTCATTCAGGAAGTACGATCATCTCAGAGTCAGAGAGGACAGGGAGAATTCTGTGAAAACATTGACCTAGATACATGCATCCAAGCAGATGAACGCGTATCTGGCACAGTGGCACACATAAGCTGCCAGATTAGCTTAACTCTGCAACGAACTGAAAGTAAAACCCAGTGAATTCATTACTCAGCACTGACTAATATCTATATTTTGCCAGACTTAAGAAGTAAACAATTAGCCTTTAGGATATCTATTATCTAGTAGAGCTTTTTTTATCATCCTTCAAAATAAACCAGAGCCGTCCATTATACTTAAATCTAACGGTTGGAAACAGCCAGTACCGGATGG
The DNA here is from genome assembly GCA_036346265.1 of Melocanna baccifera. Lineage (NCBI taxonomy): Eukaryota > Viridiplantae > Streptophyta > Magnoliopsida > Poales > Poaceae > Melocanna > Melocanna baccifera. The sequence continues at coordinate 21,780 of JAYEVJ010000047.1, forward strand.
TACCGCTCCATCCATCGCAAGACGAGTGCGGAGGTACCGACGCTTCAAGGGTGAAATGGTAATTTGCCAGCAAATCATACGCGCTCGTTGTCTCAGTGACTAACCCTAGATCGATCATCTCCTCCATGCTGCCACCTCCCTTGCTTCCACCCCCACACCCACCTCGGGCCTTGATTCAGGCCGGCTCTCTCATCCGCACCGCCTCCCCACTCCTACTCTGGTTGAGGATCAGCCACCCGCGCGATCCGGCGGCCCTTTCCTCCGCGTCGCGTCCCCACTTGAAATCCGCGGTGGCACTACCCGGAGGCCCTCTCCTCTGCGCCGCCCTCCCACTCCTAGTGCGGCTGGAATTGTATTGATTGGACACAGCAGCCAGGTGGTAACTTTCCGATTGCACCAGTTGGTATGTGCGGGTTCTTTTATATCTTTCACGTGTTGCATACACTTTTCAAAACCTTTTAGCTAGCTATTTCATACATTCAAAGTAAAAAAACCACAGTTTGAAATCATTCCATCTGCAAACTATAGAATGTCAAGGTTAGAATCTTATAACATTTTTCAGTTTCTCATCTTCAGCATAGTTGCATGGCTCCATTCTTATTGAATCTAGTATCTGAATTTTCAAGTAGTAGAAACATAAAAGACAAGGAACATCATTTTTAGCTTTTATGCCAAAATCAACAGAATACCACACTTTTAGGATGTAATAAGCGAAAGCCCCCTACTAATGCCGACAACTTGGAATAGTATAGATCAGCCATTGTCTTCTTCGTTTCCATCTTGCTTCAAGCGAAATTTCAGCCAGTCTTGTTGAACACCGATCCCCTTCTCTCCCTTACCGCACACAAATGAGTTGGAGCAGTACTAGTGGTGTTGATTCTTGGAGTAGTGAGAGGGGGATTAATAGGGACGAGAGGTGGAGAGGAGACCGGTGCTTACCATTCGATGCGGTGAGAATGAACGATGAGATTGGAATTCTGAGGGAGATGCCGCGGATCGGTGATGTGGCAAGGCTTATCACAGATGGTTCTTAACAAAAACAGTCTATGATAATAGAAGATATCACAAATGGTTCTTATTAAAAACCGTCGGTGATAATGGCTAAACGGTAGATCACAAAGATAATATATCGATGCAATGTAAATAGCTAGTCTCAAAAGATAAAATAGCAAAGTTTTATATGACTTATATATGCCCGTTTGAAAGGTTTCAATGAGATCTACAACTTTGCAGTTAATGCAAACCCCAAATTCCAAAAGGAAGATAAAAAATTTTGGCAAAAATAGAAATCAAAACTTGCAACACAAATTCAAAGTCAAAGATGGCCAATTTTGGAGATCTTAGAGGGTGACTAGAGCAAGCGGGTCATTTTTTTTGGGGTCGAGCTCGTCGTTAGCTTTCTAACGAGTACACGAACGTCAAAAATTGACACCGTATGCAAAAGTTATTCCCGTTTTACTAAAGCTATCTCGGAACGGAATTATACTTGGACTCAAGCAAACAATTATGAAATTTTAGAGGATTGCAAGACAGATAACATATCACAGACAATTTTTAATACAAACTGTGTATGATAATTTCATTGTCATAGACGGTTTGTATTTATAAACCGTCTGTGATACATTACAGACGGTTTAAATAAAAAATCATTTATGATATTGGTAATATCACAGATAGTTCTTGGTAAAAACCATCTGTGATACTTCACAGACGGTTCTCACCATGAACCGTCTATGATATTATCTCTTCACAGACAGTTCTTAACGTTGACCGCAACACAGACGGTCTTTAAACCTAAATCATCTGTGATTGTTTTTAGAGGAGTAATTCCATACTTTCCACTTCTATAGATATGTACAAATCTTAAAGCACAACTAAGGGGTAAGTAGCATCAATCCATCCTTAAAGATGCTTTAATATTTGTGCAATTCACTATTTGAAAAAGCATGGAATCACCTCCCTTGTATTTAACACTAACGGTTTTGATGAACCATTTGTGATGAGATGTCTAATATAAGTCTTTTTATAGTAGTGTTTGGTTCTACATTATCTTTCACGACTAGGCAGTTCATGTGGCTCTGATATTAAAAAAATGTCTTTGAGGTCAACCAGTAACATTTTGGGGTCAGACTTCCTAATGAACTCAATAATTAATTCATCTGGTAAATCGAGGTCCTTGCCTTTTGAATTCTCACTTGATGTTTGTTCACCGGATGATACATTACTATTTCTCATACCATAGAATAGGAATTGGTTTTGTTTGTCATGTGTTGGCTTAGAGAATCTTCCTTTTGGACCTCTAATACTTTTAGCAATGCTTGTTGTATCATCAATGTCTTTCGCAGATGAAAATCTTGATAATTCAGCGTATCCATTGTTACTCGCGTCCTGTAAGGCTTTATCTAGTTTAAGGTTTTATGTAGGATTGCAAATAAAATATTACGAGCAAACAACAGAGTCTATGAGTGTACCTTCTTTCTTTTCCTTAAGGTTTCCGCAATGTCTGGTGTGTTAAAGTTGGTTTTATGAGGTGATGATAGTTTTGAGCACTTAACATCTCCATGTTTGCTTGAATGCTGTAATCAAAGCAAAAAATTAATGTTAAGTGCCCTGTATAGAGTTTGATGAAGCTGAAAGTTTAAAAGTTGGTACGTACCGGAGTATTCTCTGGGATCCTTTGATCTGCTGCATTGTTCTCACATTTGAACTCATACCTTGTGTTATTTTGAGCGCTGTTAAACTCATGTGCATATTCGGGGTACGAGGAAAAATCGTAAGCTGGACCATGTACATTTTGCTTGCTCTACAAACAAGTGTTTACTTTTAATTTTCATTGTAAGTAAAGGTACGTGAGAAATATGTCGATAAGCGAGATATACTGATGTAGTAATTGAAAACCCAACCTTTTTCGGTGAACTCAGAATGTTTAAGATTTTGCCCAAGACGTATTTAATATCCTAGATGAGTATGTGTTCTGTGTTAGTATATGCGATGGCATAATTGTACTTTACAACAAAATAAAATTAGAACATTTAATACCTCGACATCTTGTCTACTTTTAGTGCCAATCCTATCCAGTGCATGCAGTTTCATGCTCACTTTGTTGTCAAGAGATTGAATGCTCTCCTTTACTTCTAGAAGTTGGTCCACAATAATTCTAGAATGACCACAAATCTGTTTCACAGGACAATTGTAGTTAACAAATATCAAATGTGTCTTAATTATTGTAATTGTCAAAATTGCCTAGTGTTGTTGCGGAGTTATTTTGAGAATTGTTGTCGTCTTCTTTCTCTTCAGGGGATTGGATTTCATAGACGATCTGTAGCAAAATAAAATAGTAGGTAGTAGTCCAACCGATAGAGGTTTTAACAAATTTGTAGGTACCACAACATATCTTTCCTTGCCCAGTACCATACTTTGCATCGAACTTGCACCGTAAAGTAACAGTTTCCTTGTTCCAAAAAGCATCAAAACTGAAAGCCAGGTCAGGAGTAATCATCATGAACTGCATGCATGTGTTCCCAGTACCAAAACTGAAAGTCGATGCAATAAAATTTTTCAATTACATTACGGCAATACAATGCATTGAACTGATTTAAAAAAATTACCTGAAGGGAAGGCAAGCTGCCCTGAAGGTTTTTGTGATCCTCGTAAGCCTCTAGGCTGCTCCATTGGTGCTCTACCATTAGGCTTGCCCAGTTGATATTTTGAATTTTGTCAACGTCTTTGAGGAGAGTGAGATAGGAGGATCTGACATAAGGCTTTGTGGTAGGGCATAAAACACAACCTATTGTGAATAGCGCAAATTTTCTTAAAAAATGTTCATCTGGCTCCTCGGCCTGTACAATTGCAACATGCAAGCTGGAGAGAGAAATATGTACATCGCAAAATCTTCGTACTCTCCATTTGTTTGTTGGGGACATTCTGTGGGAGCACTGATTTTGTCTCCTTCAGATGGTAGTGTAACACCCCGGCCTCTTCACTCAGTCCAAAGCGCTACCACCTACTCTATAATGCTACTAGTTCCGACTTTTGCCGCTTGTCTTGCGTAGCAATTCCTCTGATTAAATAGCACCCAACGGCAAACAGCAGACACTTTGACATTAAACGCAGCAAAAGTATGAATTTATCAATTACCAAAATATACTCATGCTATACCAGGGTAAATATGTCATCAAAGTTTAAACATGTCGTACGTGGAATAACTGTGCTACCCTCGCCTGGGCATGTTGTCTTCACCACATGCCTAAAAAAACAACAAAGTAAGGGTGAGTTCGAAGACTCAGCAAGTACATGATAAAACAGTAATATCAATTTAGCAATTCAATCAATCCCATGACTATGATTTGTAAATCAATTCTACGACCGTAAGCTGTAATTCAAATCTATAACTATAACTGTAAATTAAAGTCCACGTCTGTAAGCTGTAGATCAACCTCTTTGTTACTGTATTGCTGTCTGTATCATTTTCATGCAATGCAGTGCAATACGATGCGTCAGTACTGTAGCTAATACCGGTATAGCAGAGTGTCCACCCGTCGATGGACCACTCAATCCCCGTCCTCTTTTATACGAGAATCCAACCTCCACCCCCATAGAGTTCATACCGAAGTAGGCCCTGATCCTCTATGAATGAGTGCAATGCATGATGCAACATGTTTCCACTGTTGGCATTTAAATTATAAATGACACTCATCACGGTATGATTAGCACATAATCATACACATCATATAAACATTATAGATCATGGAATGAAAACACGAATAGTATGCATTCACCATAATTCACTGTTCTACCATGCACTTGCCTGTTAATTTGGCGGATGACGCGTGGATGACACCAAACTCGAACCACCACCTGACCAAGCATTACCTATTTCAACTCATTGCTAAAGCAATATACGCAAGCATGCAAACGACATCGGTTCTATAGACAACCAACACGTTTCTATGTGCAAACCCGCTACCAGCAATCCCACTCACCAGACACCTTTCAGATGCCCTGATGCCCAAACGACCGTTTAAGGATCATGCCATCTATATTCGTGAATAAACCTCCTTCGTACGCGCTTAATATTTTCTCCTCTTTTCTTTTCTTTTTCCCTCTTCTTCTTTTACTTTTCTTTCCTCTTTCTTTCCTTTTTCTTTTCCCTCTTTCTCTCTAATCCAACGGCCTACGACCCTTTACTCCTTCCCCGGCCCCTTTTTTCCCCTCTGTCTAGCCTCTTTTTTGGCCGCTTCCTCATCTCTCTCTCTCTCTCACTGTCCTCATCTCTCTCTCTCGCTACCGTCCTCATGGCTTCGCTTCCTGCACCAGGGGTGCTGCCCCCTCCCACACGTCGGCCTCCCTAACGTCGGCCACCTCAGCTCCGGCTCCCTTCGGTGCCATCTCCTCTGACTCCTGCAGTGCCTCCTCTACTCGCGCCATCCCGCTCTAGTGGCCACGCCACCCCTCAGGGTTCGATCTCCTGTACCCTCTCTAGCCATCGGATCCGTGGCCGAAAGCTCGGATCTGGCCCTCCCTGCTCGGTTGCCCTTCCCCCCGTGCTCTTCTCTGGTTGCTATTTGCTTCCCATGTGGGGCTTGTGCTACTATTTTTGATTTGCTTTGACTTCTAGTCCACGACAATGAAAGGCATTGAGGTGCGTTGCTGTGGCTAGGCACGGCGGAGCCTGCATGCCGGGGGAATGCGCGGCGGCTATCGGGTGCGAGTGCTCAGCTATTGGTAGTGTGCCGCTGCCTACGCTTGTCCATGGTAACCTCCCCCCTCTACTTCCTTCCCTTCTGCGCTTCTACTTTATGGTGTGCTTGTGTTCTACTATGGTGCGTGTGTGGTTCTGAATACTGAAATTACGGGTGAAATGGGATATTGCCTACCTTGATTGGTTGGTTGTCGGCTGAGCTTGGGAATGAGTAGATGTGTGCTCTTGTGGTTGCCTTCTTGGTTGGCCGTGTGGGGTTGCTAGCTGGGCCGTGGCCTTCTCCCCCTCTGGCTTTGCGGTCCTACTGTCTGGTTTCTTGCCCTTGGCTGGCTGGGCTTGCTTCTTGTGCTGTGGTGGCTGACAAGCTTATGGCTTTATGATGTGGGGTTTGCATGAGGAAGGAATTCAAGAGAGGGCTGAGGTTTTGCTGCCGTGCTCAACTCGACTACTTTCTTCTCTTTTCTAGTTGGCTGGTGAGTGGTGACCAATGGAGACTTTGCTTCCTTATGGCTTGGTTGGTTTCGGCTTTGCCACCTCTCTGCGTTTGATGTGTCGTCTGGTGCTTTCTTATGTGTGTTGTGCTGGCTTGTGTGGTGGCTTTAAGCCATTTGTGACAGCTAGGGGTTTTGCTACAGTGTTTCGAACATAATACAGGTTTGTTTAACGCTGAATGATAACCCTATGGTTGTGAGAGGTACTGAATGACCCCCGGACGGTTAGGTATCTCCGTGAACGGAATACTCTACCCGAAATTAAATTCTAGCGTTTTGAGGGCAATTTCTTCCACTTTATTACTGTAAACTATGAGTTTATTTCATCCTTTGCTTTCCTTTCTTTTTCTTTCTCACAGGTATTTCAGGTAGGCCCATGATCCACTTAGCATCCCACATTGTTATTGGGATTTTTTTTGCCCTAGATCTGTATTGATTTGCTGCCCGTGTCATAATTCTCAGCTAACCAACTGCACAGCTTCCGTTGAATTCTGATGTTGGGCATGCTTAATAACCCTTCGAATCCAATTTTGCAGATTGCTGCTCTCTTTGCAGGACTAAGTTGATCTTTGACAGCTACAAATGCTTGTATGGAGCATGCAATTGTCGTATCTTTGGTTGATTTTGCTGTTGCATCGGACATCTGTGGAAAAACAAACAAGAAAGTATTTAGAGTCACATGGGAAGTTACATAATATAGATCTTACTTTTATGACTCATATGGGGAGGATACGGTGTGTAACTGGCTAAATGAATTTTATCCTTCAGTTTGCAGCCTGTGAGAGAAACACGCGAAAAGCAAGTGCATCTATGGAAAGATTTGATACTTGTTTGCTGTACAAGTCAAAAGATATATGTAATCTCATTGGAAGAAGATTTTCCATTACAAAGTTTGAGAGTAAGATGTATTTATCTTAATCTTGTGCTTTATACACTGCTTTCTTCTATTCAGCAAAAACATGTCTTATTAGCTAGTTATAAAATTGTTTGGTTCATTGAAAAATTTATAACCTAGTAATTTGGCATGATGATGATAATGTGTTCAGATGGCCAATCGTGAAGCCTTTTGAGCTTGCCGTACTAGTCTGTACATGGAAAATTAATATACTACACTAGTTTACTACGCTTTTGCACATTTGTTTTGTCATTGCACTGAATTTACATGCTTCATATTATGCAGGATCTCTAAGCTATGAAGCAAAGGAAGTGTTCCTTGCAGCTCTCGTTAATAAAGGTTCACTCTGCACACCATTAAATCTTTCAGCTATTGTTGCAGCTCATGGTAAATATCGTTTAGTTTCGTGTTGTGCACCTACTTAAACCATTGTTATATTTCTCTTCCAGGTCTATATCAGTTTTACGCAATATTTGAGTCAATTTGGGAGCAGCTGAAGATTGGGATTTGAAGGGGAACTGGTAGACTACGCTAGCTACAACATTTGATTTTTCTACCGCGTTCAACCAGAAAACATGCGTGTAATGGACTCATGGATAGGTACCACTAAATGCGCTGCGCAGCGGAAGAAGAGTTGGAGCAGTCTGGTCCAACGTAGATGCGCGTCGATGAAGAGGAAGCAGTCGATCGTTTCACGAACTAAACGTCTCCTCCTCGCGTCCTATCAATAGCCTTGCGCTTCTCGCCGATCAGCACAGCAGCAACAGCAGCGGTGCCTCTACGGAGTCCACACGTGCGGGATGGAACACCGGGCGCTGGTGTGCTAGCACCGCGCGCCCGGCTAGGGTTTCGGGATACGGCCGAGGGGAGGTGGCGGCTAGGGTTTTTTGGATGGTCGTATCTCCCCTGTAGCCCCACCTCCACATATTTATAGAGCATGCTAATGGGCTTCCACGTTGTAGGCCCATTAGAACCCTAATCCCATATGGGTCAATATCCCTTTTAGCCTTAATACCGAATTGTTTATGATTGCCTCTTGGGCACATTACTAACAATCTCCCACTTGCACTAGAGACAATCATATAGGCAAGCTTTCCAATTTCAACCCCTTAATTGTGTGACCCGTTAGGTTCATGTGTAGACAGCCATGACCCGAAAACCTTTTTCAAGGCAAAAATCAATAATGGCACCTAGCAAGGCATATTGACTCCTGAATACACATAAAGATCATATCGGCTAAATCTTGATATACACACATTTGGATCGCTTTGCCACACGATACTAGTCGAACTTAAGGCGAGATTCGTGCCACCATTGTGATAGCTCAACCATTCACTCGATCTTGTGATGGATTACAACTCATGACTAACTCTTTAGTCACATTGTGATTAACTCTTTAATCACCTTGGCATGGCCATGCACTTCCCTAATCCAACCACATCGAGGGGCCCAGAGATATCTCTCCTGTTATGTAGGAGGGGCAAATTCCATCTTAATCCGCTCACATCCCATTTCATGTTTCATGATACACCTGAAGACCACTTTTATAGCTACCCAGTTACGGAATAGTGTTTGGCAGCCTCAAAGCGCACCACTACACATAGTGAGAAACAATGGCGATTTCAGGTCGAAGAATCCAGTAGGCATACCACTCGAGATCGCTTGATGACACATATTAACATAATAATCCCAGCAACGTCTCGGAGTGGGTCAATCCAAAACCATGTTCTCTAACATGTGTCCACATTATTGATTTAATATTTCTATATCCATGATCCGTGAAACATGACCATCAATCAATACATGTGCTAGTCCATAAATCATTGTTGTCCCATGTAATGACATAAGACTAGGGATCTTTAGAATAACATTAAATAAAACAAAGAGTTTCACGAACAAGTCACATACTTGCCAATCAATGCATACAATCATTATTCAAGGAACCAAATAACACCTTATTTAAAATTTCATAAACATAGACTTGATACAATCATCTCCCACTCACACTAGAGTCAATCATGTAAGTACTAATACCCATTGCACTCGTGTGTGCCTCATGCTTTGGTTGTGAGAGAGGCTTCATCAACGGATCAGCAATATTCAAATCCGTATGCATCTTGCAAATCTTCACTTCACCTCTATCAATGATCTCACGGATAAGGTGATAGCGCCGAAGTATGTGTTTGGACTTTTGGTGTGACCTAGGCTCCTTTGCTTACGCAATGACTCCACTATTATCACAATAGAGATCCACTGGACTGGACATACTAGGGATCACACCCAACTTAAAAACAAATTTTTTGAACCAAACAGCTTCCTTTGCAGCTTCAGAAGCTGCAATATACTCGGCCTCAGTTGTCGAATCAGCTACTGTCTCTTGCTTGGAACTTTTCCAGCTCACTACCCCTCCATTGAGGCAGAACACAAAACCAGACTGCGATCTACTATCATCTTTATCAGTTTAGAAGCTAGCATCGGTGTAACCTTTTACAACGAGCTCTTCTTCACCTCCAAAAATAAGGAACATATCTTTACTCCTTCTAAAGTACTTAAGAATACTCTTTACAGTCACCCAGTGAGCTAAACCGAGGCTAGATTGATACCTGCTCGTAACACTTAGAGCATATGAAACATCTGGGCGCGTACAAAGCATAGCATACATGATGGATCCGATGGCTGAGGCATACGGAATCGCACTCATCTTCTCTTGCTCATCAAGTGTTGAAGCACACTGAGTCTTGCTAAGACTAATGCCATATGACATAGGCAAGAAACCTTTCTTGGAATCTTGCATATTGAACCGTTTCAATACCTTGTCAATGTATGTAATTTGGCTTAATCCAATTAGCCTCTTCGATCTATCTCTATAGGTCTTTATGCCCAAAATGTAAGCTGCCTCTCCGAGATCTTTCATTGAGAAACTTTTTCTCAAAGAAGACTTCACAGCTTCTAGCATTGGAATATCATTTTCGATCAATAATATGTCATCTACATACAAGACCAGAAAAACAAGTGTGCTCTCACTAGCCTTCTTGTAAACACAAGACTCTTCTTCATTCTTGATGAAGCCAAACCCTTTGATTACTTCATCAAAATGAAGATTCCAACTCCAAGATGCTTGCTTCAATCCATAAATAGACATCTGAAGCTTGCATATTCTCCCAGCATTTTTTAGATCAACAAAACCCTCAGGCCGTGTCATGTACATATCCTCACTTAGGTTTCCATTTAGGAAAGCCGTTTTGACATCCATTTACCAAATCTCGTAGTCGAAATAGGCAGCAATCGCTAGGAGGATCCGAATAGACTTTAGTATAGCGACGGGTGAAAACGTTTCATCATAATCAACATCTTGAATTTGCTTGAAACCTTTCACCACCAATCGTGCCTTATAGATGTGAATATTTCTATCCATGTATATTTTTTTCTTAAAAACCCATTTACACTCAATAGTTTTTACACCATCAAGTGGATCTACCAAGTTCTAAACTTGATTATCATGCATGGATTCTATTTCAGACCTCATGGCTCCAAGCCATTTTTCAGAGTCTGGTCTCATCATTGCTTCCGTGTAGCTCTTGGGCTCATCATTGTCCAACAACAATATGTCGCGTTGCCCCGTGGTTAGGAGCGTGAACTTTTCAGTTGCGTGACGTGCCCTTGTAGACCTACGTGGGGGCGGTGCCTCCATAACCGGTTGTACAACATCTTGTACATCCTATTGAAGTTCAATAGGAGCTGAAACATTTTCAGGTGTTTCCCGAATTTCTTTAAGCTGCACTTTGCTCCCACTAACACCCTTTGAAAGAAACTCTTTTTCCAAAAAGACACCGTTCCGAGAGACAAACACTTTGCCTTCTTCCCGATTGTAAAAGTAATATCCTTTGGTTTCCCTAGAATACCCAACAAAGAAGCATTTATAAGATTTAGGATGGAGCTTATCAGACGTCAAACGTTTCACATAAGTCTCACAACCCCATATCTTAAGGAAAGACAATCCAGGACGTTTTCCCGTCTATTTCTCGTATGGTGCCTTTTCCACTGATTTAGATGGAACTCTGTTTAGTGTAAACACAGCAGTTTCTAGAGCATATCCCCAGAAAGACAATGGAAGATCAGATTGGCTCATCATAGACCGAACCATGTCTAATAAGGTCCAGTTCCTCCGTTCAGATACCCCGTTCCATTGAGGCGTGCCAGGCGGAGTCAGCTGTGGAACAATTCCTCACTGTTTTAGATGTTCACCAAATTCATAGCTCAAATATTCACCTCCACGATCAGATCGCAGAATTTTAATTGTCTTGCCTAGCTAATTTTGTACTTAATTATGAAATTCTTTGAACTTTTCAAACGATTCAGACTTGTGCCTCATTAAGTAGATGTATCCATATCTACTAAAGTCATCGGTAAAAGTAATGAAATACTGAAAATCATCTCTGGCTACTGAGCTCATTGGTCCACATACATCGGTATGTATAAGTCCCAACAAGTCACTTGCCCTCTAACTATGACCGGTGAAAAGCGCCTTTGTCATCTTGCCAAGTAAACAAGACTCGTATGTCTCAAATAATTCAAAGTCAAATGAGTTGAGTAGTCCATCTTTATGGAGCTTCTCTATGTGTTTCTCATTTATATGACCTAAGCGACAATATCAAATAAAAGCGGGATTCAAATCATTAGGTCGTAGCCTCTTTGCATTAATATTATAGACATGCTTATCCTCAAGATCAAGAACATATAACACATTCATTAATAGACAATGTGCATAGAGTATATCATTCAAATAAATTGAACAACGTTTGTTCTTTATTACAAACTCATAACCACCATCTTCCTCCAAACATGAAGAAGAGATAATGTTTTTACTCAATACTGGAATATAATAACAATTATTTAATTCTAAAACTAATCCTAAAGGTAATGACAAGTGATAAGTGCCGACAGCCAGTACAACAACCTTTGCTCCATTGCCGACACGCACGTCCAACTCATCTCTCGCAAAACTTCTAGTCCTTCTTAGACCCTGCAACGATTTGCAAGTATGAATCATCGATCCGGTATCAAATACCCAAGATTCACCAGAAGAAATTGCAAGATTAATTTCTATAACATTTATATCTGAAGCAGAAGTCTCGCTTCCCTTCTTCTTTTTCAGATCCTCCAAGTATTTCTTACAATTCCTAGACCAATGCCCCTTAACATGGCAGTGGTAGCATTCACATCAGGAGAAGGACCAGATTTGACCTTACCATTTGGTTTTGGCTTAGAGCTGGAGGGCTCATTAGGAACCTTTCCTTTGCCTTTGCCTTTGGGCGTCCAGCGCTTCCTCTTTTTATTCTCCTTCTGAACCATCATAACATGATTGGTGTTTTTCTTAATGCTTTCCTCTGCTGTCTTAAGCATCCCATGCAATTCAGTCAATGATTTCTCCATGCTATTCATATGAAAATTCATAATGAACTGCTTATAGCTCGGAGGGAGATATTGGAGAACAACATCCGTAGCCAGATCAGAATTAAGGGGAGAACCAAGCTTCTCCAAGCTCTCAATGTAACCAATCATCTTAATCACATGAGGACTGACTGGACTATCTTCCGCCAGCTTACACGCAAACAAGGACTTTGAAATGTTAAACCTCTCGGTCCTAGCTTGATTCTCAAACATGTCACGCAGTCCTTCAATCATACTGTGAGCATCTGCATTCTCATAATACTTTTGAAGCTCAGAGGACATGGTAGCAAGCATGAGACAGCTAACGTCGAGTGAATCATTGTAGTGCTTCTCATAAGCTTTGTGGGTGGCAACATTTGCACCCTCAAGGAGTTCATCGGGGTAGGGTTGCTCAAGAACGTATTCATTTTTTTCTTGTCTGAGAACAATTCTCAGGTTGCGGTACCAATCAATAAAATTTGTTCCATTGAGTTTTTCTTTCTCAAGAACAGATCGCAAGTTAAAACCAGAATTGTTACTAGAAGCAGCCATGATCTACAACAGAAAATAAATAAGCAAAGTTCAGCACTATGTTCATGTTTGATCTTCCATTAAACAATTTAACAAAAGACACTCCCACTATATATTTTGTAATCGTCTTCCCACTAACGACATATAGTGGTCAAAATCCATGTTCATCTAAGTTCTAGTGAGCTTTGGCATCACCGCTAGAAACCTAGTGACGTAGGTAAGCAACGCTTGCTAATCACACAAGCCTCAATCCAGCTGCAATTAATATGACACACAGGCCGCCAAAACACACATGCACCACATATACATATATGTCATACCATTCACATTATTCCCTACAAAAACAAGTTAAGCGCAGAACGATTTTACCGCCCCGACATGAATGTGTTTTGTATAATAATCTATGCATGTACGCAACGATGGTCCCCCGCAGGTTTCAGGGCAGCGCCCTGAAAACCTCACAGAATTACATAGATCGCATCTATGAAATCGCTATGAAAATCTCATCGGGCCGATCAAATCAACCCAAATCCGAGCCATTCAAAATGTCTCAATTTTCATTAGATCAATCATATTGATCATCGCGATCGGTGGGGCGAGGAGGGGATAGGGGTGGGGCGGTGGGGAGAGGCGGCGGCTAGTGGGGCGGCGAGGGGACGGGGTGGAGGGGCGCGGGGAGAGGGGGCACCGGGGGTGAGGAGGGGACGGGGTGGGGCGGCGGGGAGAGGAGGGGCGAGAGGACGGGGTGGGGCGGGGCCGGCAGCGGGGGAGCGAGAGAGGCAGCGATTAGGGATTTGGGCGCGGGGCGGGCGGGATTTGGGCATGGGGCGCACCCATGCGCGGGGTGGGATTTGGGCGCGGGGCGGCGGCGCTGGGTGGGGGACGCGGGGCGGCGGGGGGTGGGGAATCTGAGGAGAGGCGGGAGGGATGTGGCAAACGGGAGTGGGGCAAAATATCCTAGGCTCGTGAGCTATTCAAGCTCGGCTCGGTGAAGTTCGCGAGTGTAGGATGAAGCTTGAATTCGGCTCGTTTGGAGCTCGAGCCAAGCTCGAATCGAGTCTAGAGCGAGCCGAGCTTGAGCAGTTTGTGAGCCTCGAGCTTTTTTTACAGCCCTATAGTCAAGGGAGCGAGTCGTTGGCCGCAGTCACTGAACAACCGCCCCGTCATGAAGAGCATTGCGGACCAAGGAGCAGGGAGTGGGGAGAACGAGGATCGATTCGTAGACCGGGTGAGGCATCTGAATTTATTTGACGTATGGAATACCGATCTTACCCCCACTTAAATCAACGAATGGATTAAACTTGGTATCTTCTTTTCAATATAGAGGTACTGTTTTGGATGGAGAGGTACTGGTACCTCCTAGTTCCTCCGCAAGGATGGTAAAAATCTCCATCTAGTAATGATGCCACTTCCTTGCTCCGTTCGCTTAAGCCTCCATACATGCTAGTGTGGGTGCTATCCGTATCTCTGCCTGCTTATCCTGATCCAAGCTGACAGGTGACCATGGCAACTCCAATGCCTAAAATGTGTTCTTAATCATGCGAATGAAGCACTCAAGAATGAACCTATTACCACATTGACTTAGATCACCCCTCTTGAATTAAGGATACTTCACATGACCGTGATAATGCCTGGAAGTTCCTCTTTGTACAAAACAGCCCACCAAGTCACCAACAGATCCTGTTCTAAACTTAATAGCATTTTAACTTCTAACATATGGCCTATTTTTTAGAGCCACCCAGAATAGAGATGCACATATTGCACCAGCGCATGGAGGATAGTGACTTCAGAAGATCCGCTCAATACGCATTGACCGAGCAAACTGTCCCTTCTCTGCAATATGGGAGTATTTTAGGATAGTAGAAACCAGTAGGGTGGTAGTGACCAGTGTAATACCAGAGAGCTATGAATAAAGTCAATTCAAAGCACAATGACATTTTTACCTCCATTGACTTCTAGCCTATGAGGAAAAATCTCACTTTTCTTCTTACCAAGCCACATGAGAGTGAGAGGGAGCAAGAGATAAGGCTACAGCTAATGCACAGCTGGCCAAGAGGAGCAAGTGATAAGGCCAGAGCCAATGCACAGCTGGCCAAGAGGAGCAAAAGATAAGGGCAGAGCCAATCCACAGCCAGAGAGAGAGAAGCGCCAGCACTCCCCTCTTCTTTGGGCAAGCCAACCACACAGAGGCATCCACTCCTTCCCCATTCCCTTCTTCAGTTCATTTCTTCTCCAACTGAGAGCAAAGCCAAGCAAGGCCACACCACCATCATAGTCCAAAGCCACCACCGAGAGGTAGTGAGGAAGAAGGAGCCCGAAGGAAAGGAGCTCAAGGAGTTGGGAAAACCGACGATGTGAAGATGGAGGCCATGGCAACCACAAGCCGCCAAGGACCACCGTGACCACGTCGAACCAGACCGAGACAAGGAGGAGGCAAGAAAAAACTGACGGAAACGCGTGGAGAGCGTCATCACCACCATAGCCACCATCATCGTCTTCTCATTCCCATCCAATCTAAACCAAATAAGATCCCCACAACCATCCCATAGCATTCATGGCACACATAGCACAAAGAGTAGAAAGAGGGAAATAGAGGGAGAGTATACCCTAGGTGAGCTTGGGGAGGAATCCGGGCACCTCGTCGGTGCCGCGTGGTGGCCTGGGGTGCAACCAGGAGCGGGACTGAGTGCCTAGCTGCACGCGTGTGCAAAGGAGCCAAGTGAGGAAGCCACACGGGGGATGTGGTGGAAGAGCTCACCAGTGTTGTGCCGACGATCGGCGGTGGGCTCAGGTCCAGTGTGCCTGAGAGTCTCCACAAGCTCCCTGTCGCGTGCGAATAGAGGCCGAACTTGGCAGCTAAAAGGGGAGGAATGGGGAGGTGCTTGCAGGAGGTGGCGGTGGAGTCGCCAGTGGTGAGCTAGTGGCTGGTGGCGATCTTTGGACCGGTGAGCCCAAGAGCCTCCTGTGCCCCTATAAATAGCAGGGGAGAGAGAGAGAGTTGATTGCTAGCAGCAGTAGTGCGTGTTGGAAAAGCGCCACGGATCAACACGCCCAAATCAAATGAGAATTGCTCTGTTCTTTAACTAGAGTAGAGAAAACAGAGGACAAGAACTAACACATGATTTCAGGGCTTGAGAGAGAGTGTTTTGGTCCAATGCTTTTTCTTTCTCTCTATTGTACTGAAACTTACATTGACGACAATCTTACAAACTCCTTTTCTTTTTTTACAAAACACTAGACCGACTAAGATCCGGTTTCTCCAGCCTCAATATTAGAGCCATGCCACCGCCTGCCCGCACTGCGTAGTACGCTAACAACTGCTACAGTGCCCATCAACTTCTACAGGAACCTGCCGCCAACTGCTACAGAGACCTCCTGCTGCTGCAGCAACCAACGACTGCTACAGTGGTCGGTCGTGTGCAACCACACAAAGACTGATCGAAATGACCACAAAGACATTGGTCGTAATGACCACACAGACAAACTAGTTGTAACAGACCACACACAATGTAGTCAAACATGACAACACACTAGTCATAACCGACCACACACTGACCAATCGTAACGACCACACAGGCACTAGTCGTTACGACCAACACAGACTGGTCGAGCTATTAGGTTTATTCGACCACACTCACCCCCTAAACCTAACTCAGCCTGTGAGGTCTCCAACTCTGATCATTTCACGTGTCCTGCCAAACTTGATCTTAGGAAGTGCCTTGGTAAGGATGTTGGCTCGCTGCTCCTCTGTGCTCATATGCTCCACATTTATTTGTCCATGTTCCACACATTCTCTAATAAAATGGAAACATGTATCAATGTGCTTACTTCTTCCATGGAACACTGGGTTTTCATGAGTGCGTTTGCTGACTTGTTGTCCACATACAAGGTCACTGGTTTAGGTTTCTTCCCGGTGATTTCACTCAACAGACTTCTGAGCCAGATCACCTGACAAGCTACACCCATTGCTGTTGTCGAACCCCGAAGCAACAACTCTTGGATCCTTTGTGTAAATTACACTAGTCCAGGATCAAGATAGTGCACACAATAGATAACAAAGATTCATATCATGCACAATGACATTTATTCATTAACTAAATAGGGTCTAATGGCCAAAGTTTACATCAATGGTTCATAAACCAAAATTAAACATAAACAGTGGAAGAAGAACAATAAAACAGCATCACATCCTACCTGCCCATAGGCGAATGACTGTAAGACGTGGTCTACTCATTGTTATTCTCACCAAAGTTGATGAAGTCCTTCTCTGAAAATAGTGAATGAAGCAACATGAGTACATAAAGTACTCCACAAGTTACACCAGGAGGTTTAACAGAGTTCATGCATGTATAAGGATTGACAATGGAAGGCATAGTAGGGTTAGTTGAGCGTAAAGCGGAATTTAAGTAAATACTGTAAATAGATTCTAAAGCTGAATTTCATACAATAGATAGAAATAGCAATGTAAAAAATAATATTGTTAGTGCAGGCTCCGACCAAACACTAACCAATTCACATGTATCTCACCTGGTCCATCTTTTTTAAAAGATTTCACATGGATTCCATCCATCCATATGCTTTTTAAAATCTCCTATGGATTTCATCCATCCATAAGCCTATTTAGAAACCATTTTGAAAACCAAAGTTTAATCCATGAAAAACTTTACTCGGCTTGCCCATGACCGTGGGTACGGCTATCCAGAATAGATTATACACACTGCAGAGGTTGTACAATTTTACCCACAAGATATGATTATCTCATATTGTCAGCCATTACACACTTCCGTAGGTGTGCGACTGAGAAATCATAACAAGGCCTTTACAAATGGTAAGCCTTCAACCTAGTCACGCCACCACTAAGGTTTCACCACAACTTGAATCCATAAGTTGGAGCCTGCTCTTGTGATGTGTGAGACTTCTCATGGCCTATGTCACGCTCACATTTAACCTATAGAGAGACCAAAGTTGGGACTTCACAAATTAATCAGCCAGAACTGTCCCATACCAGTCTTGTGGTAGTATGATATGGCTTTGTAACAGTAGCTTACAGATTAATTCTTAACTTGACTTTGGCTCAATACACATACCCCCTTGTGCCTAACAATCAACCTTGTGTCACCAAACATCAATGCATGCCAGCACCCACTACCTACCCATTAGCCTAGGTCCAAAGCAAGTTTTTATATTTTACTTTAAAACATTCACATACCTTCTTGACTCACCGAAGTCAAGAATAGACTTTCGAAAATCATCGTTTTCAAGTGAAACATATATTCCCACTTAAATCATTCTAAGTATGGCTAAACAATTCTATAAAATTTCTTATCAATACTATTGTATTAACTAGATTTTCATCTAAGATGACAAGACATGAGGACATTCAATGTCAAATTTGGCCATACACAAAGGATTTGGGTGTAACTAGAATTTAAATTAGGTTTGAATAAAAGTACACATGCATAATAATTTAAAAACAATATAAATAATTTAAATTACTGAGAGCAACATGATCAAAGGTTTAACTTACCTTGCTTCACAGTTTGCTGAGGTTCATCGAGATTATACTCTACGGAATAGTCGTAGTCTACACGCGAAAAGCCAGAACAAACTAAACTCAAATAAAATTTAAATAAAATTCAAAAATTCAAAAGAAGTAATTTAGGATTTTAGAAGAATTTAAATTTTTGAACGGGTCCAATCGGAGTTAGGGCGCAGGAGAACGACTTCTGGTAGTTTGATTTCAAAAGAAATGAATAAAAGGGCTTATTGGAATTCTTTTGTTTGTGAAGGAAAAGTGGTCGGAAGCTACAATATTTGTGTATGATCGAAGCCATGATCGGAGGCACAGTCGAAGCCATGGTCAAATCAATGGTTGAAGTTGCGGAGGTCGAAGTCAAAGACAGACTCCAAGTATTGGTGAAATCAAAGTCGAAGATTCCGACGAAGACCCGGTTGGAACTGTACAGTGGTCGAATAACACTATAGCAGTCGAGAACCAAGGGTAGTAGAAGGAGTCAAGCGATCGGGACGTCAATGAATGATAGTGGTCGAAAGCGACAATGGTCAAAAGCGAAGGTAGTCAGATGTTTGGAGTGGTCGGCGGTTTGCAGCGGTCATAGTTGATGGTCAGAAGTAGATGGAGACGAGAGTGGTCGGGAGCAACCGTAGTCGGAAAAACAATTATGGTCAAATGGATTGGAGTTTATACTGTAGTCAGAGTAGTTATATTGGGTGGATCTTCAGGTGGTCGAAAGTAGTGGCGAAAGGCTATAGTCGAAAATCACCATGTGGTCGGATTGCTGTGATTGATGGTTGAAAGATCTAGAGAGTGGTCGGGAGCGGTCAAGTGATGACATGACATGCCACGTGGTACTGATGTGGCTACCACGTGGGTTGGGTGCAGACATGACTTGCCAAGTGGGTAAGAGAAGGGAATGGCTTAGTGGAGGCCATTAGGTGAGAATCGGATGGTGATGATGCACAGAGAAGTTTGGACCAGCATGAACGGTCAAAAGAACGTTCGGACCATCTGAATGGCAGAAGAGAGGAGGTGGCGCTGAGGTGGCTCAATGCGTGGGGACCAATGGTCCGCTAGAGTTCCAGTGAGCGGCGGCATCTAGCGAGGAGTGCAAAAGAGAGAGGGGACTACAAGGAGTGTGTTGGTGCTCTTGTGCATTACCGCAAGTGGCTGGAAGACGGTCGGCGGTGAATGAAGTGATGGCGCAACTCAGGCGACGGTGGCGACGACATTCCGGCGATGAGGAAGCTCAGCCAAAGGCAGTCAAAAAATCTAAAAATTATAAAATATATACGGGGAGATATATTATGAATTTAGAAACTTGAATCACTTGATTCGGAGTTCGGACGGAGGAGAACGAGCGATTGAAAAATTGGTGGATCAGAAAATACTGAAAAAAATCAGAAATATTCCTTCAGAATATTCCGCGTGAATGGTAAATAGAAAGTGTTTTGGCCGTGGTGTCGGTGGGAAAAGACATGGGAGGTGAAGCCAACTAGCAAAATGGGTTGCTAAGGACCTGAGAATACATAGGAACTAACGGTACGTCAAACGGAGCATGGTGACGATGTGGATGGTGACAACGACACAGAGTTGGAGAGAAGAATAATTTTCGGGTATAGAACATGGAGAACTAAGGTGAGCACAGCCTAGAACGCGGTGAGGCGAAACTAGAAAAATTACTGGCTAAGCCGAAAACTCACCGGAGGCGACGCAATCGTTGTTTGAACGACGATGGTACCGAAAAACGAAAAATTCAATATCTTAGTGCTCGGTGGAGCGAATCCAAAACCGTCTGAAAGGTAACCTTCTAGGATGGTTTGACATGAACGGATTGTTGAAAACATCCCTGGACAGATGGGGACGAGAAGTGCCATTTGCGGCTATGGCTAGGTATTGGAGGTAAAAATTTGGGAAAGCTTGTGGATAAACGGAGGGGAGCATGGCATAGAATGCCTCGAGACGAAGAACAGCGCAAACGGCTTGACCAACGGATTAGCGAGACACGGTGAAGAAGCTTTTAGGTAGCCAACGGGCTGACATCGACATTCCGAGCAAATGGTGAGGAGATAGCATGCGAGAGTTGCGGTGAAACGAAGAGTAGAACGTGGGGAACATGATGCTCACCTTGGTTGTGGTCGGACACGCACGGTCGGCCGGTGGCGATGTGAGAATTGATGACCCAATTTGGCCCACGGTGGCGACGATGCTCCGGCGAAGTTCCAGCGAAGCCGAGGGGATTTGGTCAAAAGTGGTGGGGCTCCACTGTAGGCAACTCAATAAGCCAAAGAGCGATGCTTGGAAGACGAAAGAAAAACTTCGATTACGGCCAAGAGGAAGGGAGTGGGCACTTGAGATTTTCGGGGTTGAGTGAGGATGAGGAGGGGCTCATGGTGCTCCCTTTTATAGAGGCTGAGGAGGTCCGTGGAGGGAGATCAAGCAACCATGTCCATTCATGGCATGAGTTAAATCTCGCGAAAACGGTCCTGAATGAGAGGGGAAACAGTGGAGAATGGAAGTCTCGACGAGAGGAGATGAATGCAGTTAAGTTCACGAAAAACCATAGAGGAAATCATGAGTTTGAAAAGCTTCAAAATAACGCTAATGGCGGTCGTGCATGGAACGTGCTCTGGAGGTTGAAGAAAATGGAGAGGAGAGAGAAGAGAGAAAAGAAAGAAAAAAAAGAAAAAGAAGAAAAAAATTCAGAAATTTTTTTTCAAGAAAATTCCACAAAAATCCTTAGAACTAGAAAAGACCAAATAAAATAATTTTAGATTTATTTGAAATATATTTTAATTTTAAAAATGTTTTTTCTTTTTCTAGCTTGAAATTAATACAAAAAATTACAAAAAAGCTTAAAAATCTTAGAAAAAAATCATAGAGGTTTCTAAAGCTATTTTGAACTTATAAAAATATTTCTAACTAAAATTTAGGTATTTTTCTATATAAAATATATTTTTTAAAAGAAAGGCCTGTTTTTAAGCAGAAAATTAGGTTAGCTAAAATTTTAAAATTTCAAGCAACCAAATAACTTTGATTTTTATTTTAAACTAAATTATTTATTATTTTATTATTATTTTATTTTTTGAAAAAACACTGGGCTGTTACAGCTGCCATGAACTCGGCTTCGCATGAGGAGAGTGCAACAGTCTTCTATTTTTGCGAGCTCCATGCTATCAGGCTTTCGGAGTGGTAAAATGCGAAACCACTCGTGCTCTTTCTATCTTCCACATCCCTAACGAGATAACTATCACCGTAGCCTATTAGGAGTTGATCACCTCCTTTCTTATACTCCAAACCAGAGTTGATGGTGCCCTTTACGTACCTCAGGACCTGCTTGACTGCTTGGAGGTGCAACTTCTTGGGTGCTTGCATAAACCTGCTCGACATGCCCACAAAGTAAGCCAAATCCGGCCATGTGTGTGTGAGATACCTCAAACTCCCAATTATGCGATGGAAGTTAGTGGCATCTACTGAAACTCCCTCATCATCTTTGCTCAAATGCAATTTTGGTTCCATATGAACTTTCATCGGATTGCACTCCCACATATCGATCACTTACAACACCTTCTTAGCATATGCTGATTGCTTCAATATGATATCTCCTATCTTCTGTTCTACCTCAATTTCCAGGTAGTATGTGTGACATTCCAAAAATTGGAAATTATAGATAAGGTGTAAATTGTTATATTATGAATTTTGGCATTTCCTGATATTTTAAATTTTTAGATTTTCTATGGTTTTTGATTGAGGTTCCAGAAAAATATAATGTTAAAGAATAAAAATAAAAAGGGAAAAATCAAGGAGAGAAGATATAGTTTATATATATATATATATATATATATATATATATATATAAATAATGTTAAAGCACGAAGCCAAGGAACACCAAAAAGAAAGAAGATATTTATAAAAGAAAATTTTAAATCAAAATATGAATCTGAAAAGATGATCCAAAATTTTCTCAAAATGCCCAAAAATGAATTGGCAATATATGTAAAAATCCTCCAAACTTCGAAGCTTCCAAAAATCATCCAAAATTTAATAGGAGACTCCCAAAATATGAAAAGTTAAAAGAATGCCAATAATACTTGAGAAAATATTGTCTAAAATTTTATGTATAAAAAGTATACACACTTGTGCCCAAAACTAGCAATAGCATTCAAAATGAAAATGAAAATTAAAAAGAAAATAAAAAAAGAGAAGAGGAGGGAAGTCCAGCCGGCCCAGCCCAAGCCAAGCGGCATCGCTCCCCCTTCTCCCTCTGCCCTCTCTATCTTGCGCTTGCTCGCACCCGGTCTCCCTCTCCCCCGAAAAACCCGCACGTGCCGGCCCCACTTCGGCTCCTCCTTCGATCCGTCGGTCGCTGACCTGCACCGCCGCCCCATACCACTGCCTACTCGCCTGTGGTACCGCCACCTGCTCCCTGTATCCTCCGAGCGCCCCGGCCAGTAGCACCCACGCTGTCGTGCCACTCCCTGCGTCAGCCACAGCTCCCCTCCCACATCGCGAAGGGTCGATGATGCCTGCTCATCGCCATCAGTTTCACTCTCCTGTGCTGTCTCATCACCTCGCTCAGTCTGGCTCCGACACGTTGTAGCCATGCCGCCTCCTCCGTCACCCGCCATGGCTGCCCAACCACCTTCGCGAGGGCAGACCGTTCCGCCAGCTATAAAAGCCAATTGATGCCAGCAATTGACTCCCCACACTCTCCTCTCCCTCCCACCGAACGCAATTGAGCTACAATGCCCCATATCTCGTAGGCAATCGTTTCTCCCCCAACTCCAGTCATCAGGCTCGCCGTCGATTGAGGTTGTCCCCGTCCAATTCCTCCCATCAGAAGCCTCCATGGTGCACGGTGAAGCCATCCCCACCTTCGGCCATAGCTCACATTGCCCAACCCGCCCCCTCGCCGTGAGCCCCCTCGGATCGCCGCCATCGCACGCCGACAGACCTTCTCAGCCACACCCGAGCTTTGCTGACCTCAGATTCAGCACCGTGACCACCCCAGGTACTCCCCTAGCCGCCGATTGGATGCTCACGCCGTCTGCCACCATGTCCATTGCTGTCCTGTTCCGCCATCGCACGAGCTTGCTGCCGACCATGGCTACGGCCAAATTGGCCGACGGGACCTCGTTCAGAGGTGGATGCGGGCACGAGCAATCCATTTTGCTTATGCTCGTGTCTGGCCACTACCTCCTCCACCAGCGACGAGCTTCGCGGGCGTCAGGTGGTTGGGGACGACACTGTTCATCTGTGCCGACTGATTAGTGACGTGATTAATTAAGTTAATGACCGTTAGTTTAATTAGTCGCTGACTTGTGGGCCCTGTTTTAATTAAACCGCTATTCGATCCCACCTATTAGTGTCTGGGAAAAGGTTAATCCCCGTGGCCCCACCTGTTAGTGAAACCGAGAAAACTCATAAGCCCTACTGCGGCCCCCATGTGTCAGTGACTGGAAGGTTAAGAAATTAATAAAGCTAGGGGTCCCACCTGTCAGAGAGAGTAAAAGAAAAATGATATAACCAGTGGACCCCACCTGTCAGTCACATGCAACCTCTCTCTCCTCTTGATTATTTAATAATTTCTGATTTATTTTTAATTAAATAAGGCTGGAAACTTCAAATATTCATAACTAATTCATTTTAACTCCAAATAAAGTGAGAAAAAATTTTCTAAATTCATCTAAATTCATCCTCTTTCCAGTGGAACCAAAATCATGAATTTTTGAGCTTATTTGAATTTTTGTGAGAGTTTATTTAGTTGTACTTATTGTTTTTAAATTCTCGTTTATCGTAAAATTAGCGTACGAAGCTCAAAAGGAGGAATTTGAGGTAGACCAAGGCAACTGTGACCTAGGCGAGTTAATACTTTGATCATTTTGAATCCCCATTTTAGCAAATTATTTACATTCAAATTATCAAACTGTATGCTTTTTTATGTGCAATCGTATATCTATTTTAATACTTTAGTTAGCTGCCTTTATTTAAGTGCTACTATTATACCATCCTAGCACATTAAATAGTAAACCTTGTTATCTCCCTAGGAAAAATTACAAGGATAATATTTCAAAAATAAATTACGTATATGCATACAATTTAGCACTGCTTAGCTACCCAGGGTTGCTAAAATACCCCAACCCTCCTATGTAATTACAAAGAGCAAATATGGGAATGTATAAGTGGAAATGATTGTGTATTTTCGAAGAATCATTATTTTATGCCCCAAATACCCTAACTTGCTTACACATCTGGGCAGATGGTTCAAGGGCATGGTGCTGTGAATGCACGAGAGTGTGGAATGTGATAGAACCGCCTAGATAACCCTGAGGACCGAATCTGGTTAGGACCTCCCATTGTAAAATAGTATAGCCATAAGTCTGTAAAGTTCAACTTGGCTGAGTAAACCTATCGAA
This sequence comes from Melocanna baccifera, assembly GCA_036346265.1. NCBI lineage: Eukaryota > Viridiplantae > Streptophyta > Magnoliopsida > Poales > Poaceae > Melocanna > Melocanna baccifera. Next base: position 46,762 of record JAYEVJ010000047.1, read on the forward strand.
CCTTAGACTCATCTCACAGGTTGGGGAAAGGAGTGAGGTAATGTCAAGGCCTGTTGTGGCTAAAGGGATACTGAGTGGAGGGTGACTTGTTTTTCTGTCATACTAGCACTATAGGGAGTGGAGCCTGGAGGTGCTGATATCAGTGGTTAACATCCTGCACAACGTATAGGAACCACCGCAAGTGTGAGCAGCCCAAAGGGTGAGATGAGAACAAGAGGCCAGGTAGTTTGAAAAGTTACTATGACGATCTACTCAACTGCATAACTAAGGAATCATGTGGAATAACGAGCGGATTGTCTTTTGTGATGAAAGTGTACACACTCTGCAGAGTCAAAACTATTCGAATAGCCGTGCCCGCGGTCAAGGGTGGACATGGGAACCTAACGTAGATATAGTTCTATTTCAAAAATAATTTTTATGGGAAGGACTTGGAAAGAAAAATAGAGGGTGATGGACAGCCTTGAATTTGTGTTGCCTTGGGTGTTATCCCAGCGATAATGTAAGCGGCTATAACGCTGAAAGATTAATATATAGTGCAGGTGACATGTAAAGGTGGATGTAATCTGTGCCAATACTATCATCACATTTCTTTTTCAAACACTATGATTTTAGTCCAAATGGCTAAGTCTTAGGGAATTTTTATACATGTATCTTACGTCTTATTAAAAGTAATTTTCAACAAATAAAATAACCTGAGCCTATCTTTTGACAAGCCATTCATGTTAATTACTTGCATACTGTGTATTGGCTCGCGGAGCACGGTGGATAGTGTGCTCACCCTCGCATCATCATATCTAGAGACAGGATGTCAAGACCATTACGCCTACGATGAAGCACCGAGCAATGGAGCGAACGACTGCAATTAGGGCGAATTTTAAAATGTCTAGTCCTAGGCAAGTAACTTGCTGGAAGGGTGTGCACCTATATTACCTGTGGTTAGGCAATATAGCTTGCACATATTTTCCCCTCAGTCACTTGCCTGTGGCTATTGGTCCCGCTCGATGTTCTCATTTTCCGCTGCTATACTTTTGAACTATAGTATTTCACCTTGGGTGGCCCGTTATGTAAAACAGTCGCCCCACGTGGCGTATTTTGAACTATGATGTATATTAGTATGGTTGGATGAATATCATGCGATGTATGAGTTGATTCAGCAATGTGCTGTGGGCACTATCTACTGATCCAGGGAATAGTATGGTGGAATCACAAAGGATTCTGAATTTCAAATTCGGGTCCAACAGTATGAGAGAAGTCCAAGATCACTCATCTCATATTCCTTCATCATTTGTTGCTTGAACAAATGTATCTGGTCTATACTTGTGCCAGTAACAATCAAATCATCCACATATACTCCCACCACCAGCTGCTAGTGCCAATAGTAACCTCACTGTTTCCATCCTTGCCACTGGTGCAAACACTTCTTCATAATCTATCTCTTGTCTTTGCACGTATCCCTTTGCAATAAGATGTGCTTTGTGCTTGACACGACTCCCATTTGAGTCTTTCTTCAATTTGTAAACCCACTTAAGGCCAATCGCCTTGTGACCAAGTGGCAGTTCAGTGAGAGACCAAGTCTTGTTCTTCTCTATTGTCTCTATCTCCTTTTTCATGGCATCCTGCCACTCGGGTGAATTCGCAGCCTCTTGCTAGCACTGTGATTCTTCAGTTACTAGCAACAATAACTCTAGATCAAATTCAACCGACTATGTTTCTATGTAAACCTCAGAGAGTGCTCGGTACCTTGTGAATCCTTCCTTTGTTTCTGGCTCAGATACTAACGAGTCTGCCGCTACTAAGTGATGTGGATGCCCATCAGTTTCTATTGTAGGTTCTGCTACAGTGAACTCGACAGCCTTATCGATCTCACCGCTGCTTGGAATCTCCCAATTCCACTTCTTGTCTTCCTCAAATACTACATCCTGGCTCACAACAATCTTTTTGCTTTGAGGATCATAAAGGCGATACGGTTTGCTTCCTTCTTCGACACCAAAGTGAACCAAGGCCTTGCTTCTGTCGTCCAGCTTCTTCAAGTGGACAGCTGGTATTTTTGCATCTGCAGTACACCCAAAGATCCTCACTTGTGCCAAGTTTGGTTTCCTCCCTGTCCAGGCTTCATATGGAGTAACACCGGTTAGAGACTTGGTCAGCACTCGGTTTAGCATAAACAGTATGGCGAGCAGCCTCTCCCCACATTCTGCCTGGTACTCCCATGGTCTTCAAAAGACTTTTGGTCGTAGCCAGCATGGTTTGGTTGCACCGCTCCACCACCCCATTCTACTGTGGTGAATAGGGTGCGGTGAGGTGCCGGCGAACTCCTTTGTCATCACACAATTGTGTAAATTGGTTCGACAATAACTCACCCCGGTCAGTTCTAAGAGTCTTCAGTTTATGTCTAGACTCCCTCTCCACCAGCGCCTTAAACTTCTTAAAGGCATCGACTGCTTCACTTTTCGACTTCAGTGTGTACATCCACATCATCCAGCTGAAGTCGTCAACGAGCAGTAAGAAGTACTTGCTCCCAGCCTGTGTCTTAGGTGTGATCAGGCCACACAAATCTGCATGGATAAGTTCTAGCAGCTGCACTACTTGGTACAAGACTCGATTTGGAAATGGTAATGGACTTTGCTTAGCTAGCAAACAACCCTCACAAATTTGTGTAGGATGTTCAATCCTTGGTACTCTGTGCAGCATATCCTTGTTGACCATCTGTTTCATTGCCTGAAAGTTAAGAAGCCCCAAACGAGCATGCCATAACCACTCCAGTTTGGCTAAGCACACAGTAAGATAGACTGGTGCAGAGGTGTTGAGACCCAAATATGCAAATCTGGACTCTCTGTATATACTGCACTAGTCCCAGGATCACGCTAGTGTACACAGTGAAACATAGATGTAATCACAACCATATACACGATAAAATAAAGGAAAAGCTCAAATATCGATAAATATCAAGAGTACGACCTTATGGCCAAGCTTACAATAGACTAGCCCGAAGGGCTTAACAAAAACTAGCAGCGGAAATCCAAAATAAAGCGTAGTGACCAATCGACAAGCCCACAGGCTATCGAGTGGAGAACGAAGCCTAATCCGCGAAGTCGTCAAAGTACTCTCCTTTTGGAACTTCTTGCTGGTGATACTCCTCTTCCTCAACTAAGCAACATTGGGCATAAAGCCGTGAGTACATTGGTACTCAGCAAGTTGTTTGTAACAAATGAATGCAATATAGTATGCAAGGCTTACCAAATGAAGGCTGAAAGGTTAATTTGCATAAATGACAGTTGAAAGTAAATACAGTAAATAGATTGAAAGCAAACTTTAAGTAAAACAATAATAAATAAATAATCAAAGGAATTGACATAACCACTTGCAGACCTCCCATCCACAAGCTAAACCAACCGCTTATGGACATCCCATCCACAAGTTAAACCAACAGTGAATTAACCATCCACTATCCAACCACAATCCACAAGTTTTTAGGAATAACTATACCTCGTGTGAAAGCACCGAGCATTGTCCATAACCGAGGACGCGGCTATTCGAATAGTTTTACACTCTGCAGAGGTTGCACAACTGTACCCACACGATGTGATAATCCTCACGTTAAAGATAATCACAACAAGGCCTTTACAAAGTTCAGTTACAACTCAATCCGCCTGCTAGGGTTTCGCATCACACCCCTCTTGCGTCACATAGAAATCAGCAACCATGTTCATCTCAATGGCAAGATTAAAGTTGAAACATCCCAAATTAATCAGCCAGGTCCATCCCATACTAGACATGTGGTTTGCACGGTAAACCTCAGATCAATGGCGCACAAAGTTAAGTCCTTAAGTCTACCCGGGTGATACTACCACATCCCTAGAAGTGCTCCAACACTCCTCCCTTTACTGCACGATCACTCGCCCGAGTGCAAAACCAAGTTTGTATAACCACGCCCATGACACATCAATGTCATGGCACAAATTTTAATAAACGTGGCACCAACGACAGTTCCATATATCATTAAGTCAAATTGATAATTCATATGTGATGATAAACCCAATCGTAACTATAAGTAAAGCTAAGCATTCTATCGTACCAACCCATGTGACAATTAATCATAACATCACTAGTTAAATTCTCTGCCTAAGGTGACAATGGCATAAGGGTGTTCCAAGTTATCAAGGAGGGATAATCAATCTAGGACAATAATTACCAATTACAAGTTTGAATAAAAATAGCAATGCAATGTAATTTAAAATAAAATAATTAAATAATAGATTACAAACTGGGTTCAACATGATCAAAGGACACGACTTGCCTTGGTTATGCTCAGCGAGGTACTCTTGGTCTTCGGGTGTAGCTCCTGCTCCTCCGGAATCCGAATCTAATGAGAGAGAAAACGACCGAAACAAGAAGAACACTTAAAATGATAAGCAAATTTGATATGGGGTCGCCCGATCTTCTCGACGTAGGATGGATACTCGTGGGAGTCTTGATGTAACATCCCAAAAATTTTACTCCTTTATTAAAATCATTTCTGGAATTTATTGGATTTTCCTGGAGTTTGTTTCAAAGTCCTGATTTGAGAAAATTAAAAACTCCTATTTATAAAAGGTCAAAATGAATTTATTGCATTTCATGAAAGTCAAAATAAATGTATTTCATCCTCCTAAGTCAGATCTGCATTTATATTAATTTTTCAGGAATTTATAAAGGATTAAAACTTTCCCTTTTAAGTCAAATTGTGTTTTTACAAAAAAAATAAGTGTCAAAATGGGTGGAAAATATTTTTATTAAGCCTCAAATAGTCCCAGAAGGTTCTCTGAATTTTTCTGGAATTTTTAAAATTTATTTGGTATTTTTTTGAGTATTTTAAAGCCTGCTAGTAATTTCTGAAATTCAAAAAGAAAATAAAATCCAAAACCCTCCCGGAGCCGACAAGTGTCGCCCATCGGGCCGGTCCGCACCGCCGAATTCCTCCTCAGCCGTCCGATCTGATTTAAACCCTCTCCCCCGCCTTCCCTTCCTCTCTGGCCGACACTTGGCACCCATCCGACCGGCCGCCCCTCCACCGGATCTAATCTCAGCCACCCGATTTCACTTACCCCTTCGCCCGCTCCTCTCTTCCCTCCGATCAGCACGTGGCTCAATCCCAGCCATCCTCCGTTGCCGTACCTAATCTCAGCCGCCCCCTCCCACTTATTGCACTAATCGGTCCCGATCCGATCCCCGTTGCCGGATGAGATCGTGGCCGTCCCCGTTAACTTACCCCTTCGCCAGCAGCCGGTGGTCCAGATCGCCCCTCCTTGCCACCCGTCGCACATCCAACCGTCCCCCTCGCCCTTTCCCGTTTTTCTTCTCTCGCCGACATGCGGGCCCCGCATGTTAGAGCCGTTGTCCCCGCCAGCTTCCTTCTTCCTCGTGCGATCACCGCCACTGCCGCCGCCATTAATTGGAAAACTGAAGCTTTAATAGCTTCGGTTTCTTGCCCGATTTCTCTCCCGCACCACTGCAAATTCAAATTAATGCCTCCCCGCACCCGTCTTAGGCATAATTAGCCTTAATCGCAACCGTTACCATCGTCGCTTTGAACCTCCGAGCCGTTGCACTTCGGTGAGTTTATGCGCGGCCGTTACTCCCCTCCCCAGCCTATAAAAGGGATACCCCGAGGTTCCTCTACCCACAACGCCACTCCTCGTGCCTCCAGATCGCAAAATCGACCATCGGAGCCTCCCCTGCGCTCGTTCTTCCCCGCCAGCCTCCAGTAGCTCCGGCGAGCAATCACCACCGCCCTCGGTCTCCCCGAGCCTCGCCGGCACCTCCCCGACCTTGTTGGTGCCCAGGCGATCCCCGACGACCACTTCCCCGAGCCTCTGCGCCACCAGAGCTTCTCCGCCGCCGTGAAGCCCTCTTCGACCGCCGCCCCTCCCCACCGATCTCCCTCTCCGGTCGCCCCCGTGCACCGTGCAAGGTACCGACAAACTCCCCGCGCTCCCCTCTACATTTTGCACCCCTCGGCCAGCGCTGCCGCCCACCGGAGCTCTGGCGATCCTCGGGCCCCAAGCGCGCCGCGGCGCGGCGCACGTCGGCTGTCGGGCCGACTGGCAGCGCATGGCAGCCAGTGGTAGCAGTCAGCGCCACGCCCGGCGCCACCGGCGCCTCGCCACCCAGCGCGTGCCACCACATCGGCATATTGCGTGGCGTGGCGACCACGTTGCGACCACGTGGTGCCAAGTGGCGCCACGCCCGGCATCACCCTCCCCGCGCGCCCGCCTGCCACCTCACCCCTCTCTCGGGTCCATGAACTCGGTCCACGGACCGGGCCACATGTCGACCTACGCCCAATTTTTAAAACCCTGTGGTGACGTCATGTTGACGCAATTAAACCAATTTTCCTTATAAAAATAATTCAAATTAAAACTAAATGCCTTGCGACGTCATAAACCTTTATTTTCCTTTAGAAAAATAATTCTTGCTGACGTCATAAATCCTTTTTCGGTTTAAAAATAATCCAGAAAATGAGCCTTTTCTTTTATTTTGAATTTAAACTTTGGAAGGCTATAACTTTTGCATTTTAACTCCAAATTGACCCATCAAAATTTTTAAATTTTTCTAAAATCATGATCTATCTATTTCTGGAATAATTTTGAATTTATTTGAGTTTTGTTTTTGAATTTCTTTTGAATTGGCTCTTTACGTTAGATTTCGACGATTCCGGAGAATTCGAGTTCGACGATTCTCAGCAGGACTTCGATCAAGGCAAGTTACACCTTTGACCATATTGAACCTAATATTTCAAATTTATTTATGTTATTTTACTGTATATGCATGCATACTTCTATTCAAATTTAATTTAAATTATGTTTAAATGTTAGATATACCCATAATCCTTTGAATATGGCCAATTTGAATCTCGAATTCATATACTTTGTCACCCTAGCTGAAAACTAGTTAGTACCATAGTATTGACTAGAAAATGTTATAGAAATGCTTAGCTTGGCTTAGTATAATTTAGGTGGGATCAAATCTATCATATGAAATGACGATTTGAAAACGAAATCTTGACTTCGGTGAGTCAAGGATGGTTTATGAAAATAATTTAAAAATGAAAATGAAAACTTATGATTTGGACTTAGGCTAAGGGTTAGATGGTGGGTGCCGGCATGCCTCGTGTTTGGTGACACCTGGTTGATTGTCGTGCATGTGGGTATGTGGTTGAGCCTAAGTCGGATTAAGGACCGTTTCTGTGATTCATTTTACGAAGTCACTTCGTACTACCACAAGTCCGGTATGGGACGGACCTGAATGTGAGCGCGGCGTAGGCTGCGGGAAGTCTCACATGGCACTAGAGGGGGCTCCAACTCGTGGATTCGAGTTATGGTGAAACCTTAGTGGCGGCGTGATTATTTTGGCTATGGATCATCGGAACAGCCTTGTCATGAACTCTCCGCCGCACACCTAAGGCAGTGTGTTCATCGCGTGGCTCAAGCGAGAGGGAATGTCTTGTGGGTAAAGTTGTACACCTCTGCAGAGTAACAAACTATCTAGATAGCCGTGTCCACGGTCATGGACATGCTGAGTAGAGTTTCCACAGATTAGACTTGGATTTTATAAAACCTGGTTTTTGAGCAAACAAATGATGGTTCTGGTTTTGGTCCGGGTGGATTCTCGTGGATAGGTTAGTGTGGGTCGGAGCCTACACTAACGATATTGCTTGTTAAAATCATTCTTTCATATACTGTATTAAAGTCCAGCTTTTCGTACTTACACTATTGTGTTCAAATTCAAGTATTGCTTTTTCGCACATTTACCCTATTAAGCCTTCCTTTGAAAACCATTATGCATGCATCAAGTCTGTTATATCTCTTGGTGTAACTTGCGTAAGCATTTACTTGCTTACCTTGGGAGTACTCTTGTACTCACCTTGCTAAATCTGTTGCCAGACTTCGAGGACAACTACGACGGTGAGGACTACTTCAGCGAGTAGGACGCGTCTTACAGTCATTCGCCTGTGGGAGGCTGGATGGGCTGTACTACTACCTTTACTGCTTTCCGCTGTTTTATTTCTTTTGTTGGCCTTGTGCCCCTAAATTGTAAGACTTGGCCTTAAGGCCGTATTTTGTCAGTTAATAATATTCGTGGTGATTTTTGCATGATATACATTGCTGTTGACCCTGTGTGCACTAGCTTTCCTAGGATAGTGCGATTTACACAGAGAGACTTAGAGTTGTTGTTCCGGGTCCCGACACTTGATGAATCGTAGCTATCCTTCAATGCCAATGCAAGGGACGAACACTCTTTAATCCGCCAAAACACACTCGCGTCGATTTCGCTGACCACCAAGCGAAGATCTGTCGTGCACCCAATTCCTAGCGGAAAGGCTGAACGATCTTGATTAAAGAACACTCCTAATACCCTCACGGAATTTCGGCAGCAATGATAAACTCGAACAAACTTTAGTAGATTGATTATTCTCAAAGGTGGTCTGAGCCCTTAGGCTCCAATACATGGCTTATATAGGACCTTGGGACGTCCATAGAGTCCACAAACCTAGTACAACTCAACCCTATATGGTTTTAGATACGAACTCTCACAAAAAGGAAACTAGATTTTACAGCTATTATATTATTTTGGCCATAACTTTTGATCTGTGACGAATTTGATATTGGGACTAGATCCATTACGTAGCCCTTGAAATTATCTTTCCAACGAGTACAAGAACTCCCAAATTGGACTCCGTTTGTGAAAGTTATGATCTTTTTAGTAACTGCCTGTCAGACTATCCCGAACCGAATCCGAATTGAATTCTGAGTTGAATCCGAGTTTGAATCCAATTGGACTTGTGGGAGGTACGAATTGCGCTTGAAAATCTTATCTATAACTTGTAGTTTAAGTCCTTGGGCTTCTCCCTTTTGCTCTCCCACTGTATGGGCTTTCTTCCTTCATGTCTTTGGCACCTAATGTGATTATCTTCTTCCTTTTGTCTCTCCATTGCTTTGCCATTGACAAACCTAAGAATGCACCATTTAATAACATGAGGTAGTATTTCATTCTTATGAATAATAACATAATATTTTATTTGGAATGAGTTCACCTGGCAATGTTTCATGCGGCTCAATAATTCATTCCAGTTGAATAATATATTTAATTGAAAAGTACAAGACACGTGCGTATCTGCATCATCCTCCCCTTCTTCAAGAAAAGCCGTCCTCGGCTTTTGATAGCCTGAAATTGTACTAAACAAAGAATACAACGTGTACACATCGTATATATATTTGTCGTCAACACTTCTTTGACTTATCTCATCATGAATTTCGGAAGGTGTTATAAACAAAAAAACACATATGCATGGTATATGTAAGAGTCAATTATTGTGGCATTCTCACTACTTCGCACAAACCGATGAATATAGCAGCGATCAAAAGATGTATGCATTACAATATTGTTTTTCACATCATTCTCCCTCCCATAAAAGAAAGTCGTCCTTGACTTTTCTAAGGATATGGACGGATCATTAACGGGTAAAATCAGATTTAGTTGTTCAGATATAGGGGAGAAAATCTTTAGTACCTTCCATGCTTTAACTGCGCTACTCTGATTACTTGTACATAATTGTTTATCAAAGGGTAAACAAATAGGCTTAGGAAATCTTTTAAAACAGCAAGCTCTATTGTTGACACTTATCTCATTGCGATCATGACATGACATAAAAGGTTGTTTATCTATAATATGCAATTTTAAATTAGCAAGCTTATCACATGACATAAAATTTGTCATCTACACCATAATCTCCAATCAAATTGAACTTATATGTGTAGGCATAGGTACTAACTAGTGATTTTGAACATGAAATTTCAGCAACATTATCAATCACACTAGATAACTCTCTAGGATCATCAAACATGATATAGTACAAAGAATCATTAGGAGATATTCTAGTAAGAACTTCCTTGTGAGTAATCAATTCCACATTATGTAAATTAAGAATAGAAATTTTAGAACATTGAGTTTTCGGTTGATCACATGAGTTCTCACAATAACTCACCTTTGCACAATTAAATTCAGCGGCACTATTGTTAACTTTATCATTCTTCTCAAATGATGTAGTTGCAGGGGGTTTAAAATTATTAGGATGTACCCATGGAGCAGCAAGCTCTTCATCCCCTTCTATGGTCATCTCCTCCTCATTTGCCTTCAAAGGTGCCGATTGTTGAACGTTAAATTCTTCATCTTTAATATCAACTTGCACAATATGAGAAGCAACACTAGAAGTAGATATTAATGTGTTAGTTTCAGATTCATCCTCACTTTGTCTATCTTCTACTTCTCTCTTTTCTTTTGCTGTCTCTCTCATACTCTCAATTTGGATACTCTCAACCTCACATATGGTGGAATCACACAGCTCACTCTTTTTATCACTCTCACTCAATTTGGCTCTGTGGCTCTCATGCTCGCATGGATTATGGTGTATCTCAGGAGCTATATGTAGCTTTAGAATATCACTATATATCTTCTTGACCGAAGGGAAAGTCCCATGCTCGGTCATCTTCTCATGTGCCACACTAGTAGGAGCAAAAGAACTGAAGTATGAACATGGAGAGAACTGTGGTGTACGTCTCTCCATAAGTCTCTTCTCCTCTTCAGTAGCATAATTTACAAGATCTTGCACACTACCAAAATATTTATGTTGAAGTGTAGCGGCGATCTTAGAATTTAATCCTCTTTTGAAATATGTCTTCTTTTGTAGTTCACTGGTAACACCGGCCCGACGTATTTGTAGCTCAAAATAATATTCTTATACAATGTTACTTCCTTGTGTGATACTCTCTAAATAGCGAAGCAATCCCTGTGCATAATAGGGTGGTACAAATTCTCTCCTCATGAGTGCCTTCAAATCTGACCAAGATTTAATGAATTCGTTTCCAAATTGTTGATGCCACTAACTATAAGCATAATCTTCAAATTCTCTAGTGGCACGCATCACCTCTTGATTTTTGGGAAGCTTTTGAAATATAAATACTTTCTCCATTCGCCATTCCCATTCAAGATACTCCTCTAGATCTTCGCTGCCATAGAAAGGATTATAACTATCTTCTTCTTGTTGTGGATGAAGTGCTCGCACAATATCATTCACGATGTTCGAGCGTAACACTTTCATTTCATGATTGAATTCAATGCACATATCTTACACGGAATTATTCATCTCTACCTTCAGTTGCTCATTCAAGGTGGAAGAAGTGGTGGTGTACTCATTGCGCAAAATCCCTCTCAAAAGTTGAAATTGAAAACGACTCACCGGGGTATACTCATCTCCCATATTATTGTCTCAACCTGTCATGGTTAGTTTTACAAAGAACACACAAATACCACAACATATATATGATATGTGGAGTTCACTCTATCTCACTTTTTCTCACCAAGTAAAGTTTTTACCTTTCCGAAGTGAATTGAGGTTAAAAAAAATTTACACTTGGTGGTGGCTACAATAGCAAGTGATGAGCAAGCGGATTTAAAAGTGACTCATAATTGCAAAGCAGAGGATATTTAGTGGAGCTTGGTATGGAAGTGTTTATTCTACGCAATCTGAATTCACGATGTTGTAAATTTAAGTAATAATCCAAGCTAGAAAACTCTTGCCTATGTGCCGATCCAAATGATATAAGTGGAGTATATGAACGCACACGCAATGATCAATGTGACTCAATGCAAATAAAAGGAATGAACTAAAGGAAACAATCGGGAATATTAGCTCGTTTTGCACTAAGTAATAGGAGAGACGCTAGCTAATTGCAACAATATAAATTTGAGGGCACAAGATTGTCCAAAGAAATTAAATACACAATCTGAATTTATGGAATAGGATTAACTCACCCAAATTCGGTCAATCCTTTCTTTTCTTTCTTTCTTTCTTTTTTTACTCAAGCTGTGGATCCTCTTTTTTTTTCAATCAACTGCCTTCTTTTTTTGGCTCTCTATTTTTTTTTTATATATACTCAAGGCCGAACTAGGTTTAATTGTTCATAGATGACGCAAGTCCAAAGTTGTTCAGCAATGTGTAGATAATTCTAGAACAGCCATAAAGCAATTATCAAATACTAGTCTCAAGGTTCAAAGAATTTAAGTGAAGATCTTAACAGACGCTCAGAATTCAAACCGCAATAAATTTCAGACGGTCTGAATGTGTCCAACTAAGATTTTTTGCGGCGCAAACTTGTGACAGCTAGGGTTTCTTGTGGCCAAATCAATCAAGAAAAAGGAAACCCAGATATATTCGGATATGATATTCTTTCAAGATGCGCAAAGATCTTACGTGGACAGCAAGAACAAGATTTCAAAAAGTAAATTGAATCTACTTTTTTATGCTAATTGAAAGATCAACTAGCAGATTTTCAAGGATTAAAGACGCAACGATCAATCGACGCAAAAGGACACTAAGATCAGCACGTAAACAAAATTTCTAATGGATTAAAACTTAATAAAACTCACGAAAATAACAGATGCGAAACTAGGGTTTCGATTTTTCTTGCAATTTTTGGTTTAATGGACTATAGGACAGAAATAAATCAATCTAAAAGTAAAGGGATAAGATCCTACCAAGTAAACCGTACTCTGATACCAGATGATATGGGGTCGCCCGATCTTCTCGACGTAGGATGGAAACTCGCGGGAGTCTTGATGAATCGTAGCTATCCTCCAATGCCAATGCAAGGGACGAATACTCTTTAATCCGCCAAAACGCACTCGCGTCGATTTCGCCGACCACCAAGCGAAGATCTATCATGCACCCAATTCCCAGCAGAAAGACTGAACGATCTTGATTGAAGAACACTCCTAATTCCCTCACGGAATTTCGGCAGCAATGATAAACTCGAACAAACTTTAGTAGATTGATTATTCTCAAAGGTGGTCTGAGCCCTTAGGCTGCCAATACATGGCTTATATAGGACCTTGGGACGTCCATAGAGTCCACAAACCTAGTACAACTCAACCCTATATGGTTTTAGATACGAACTCTCACAAAAAGGAAACTAGATTTTACAACTATCATATTTTTTGACCATAACTTTTTATCCGCGATGAATTTGATATTGGGACTAGATCCATTGCGTAGCCCTTGAAATTATCTTTCCAACGAGTACAAGAACTCCCAAATCGGACTCCGTTGGTGAAAGTTATGACCTTTTTAGTAACTGCCTGTCAGGCTGTCCCGAACCGAATCCGAATTGAATTCTGAATTGAATCCGAGTTTGAATCCAATTGGCCTTGTGGGAGGTACGAATTGGGCTTGAAAATCTTATCCAAAACTTGTAGTTTATGTCCTTGGGCTTCTCCCTTTTGCTCTTCCACTATATGGGCTTTCTTCTTTCATGTCTTTGGCACCTAATGTGATTATCTTCTTCCTTTTGCCTCTCGATTGCTTTGCCATTGACAAACCTAAGAATGCACCATTTAATAACATTAGGTAGTATTTCATTCTTTTCATTCTTATGAATAATAACATAATATTTTATTTAGAATGAGTTCACCTGGCAATCATGCGGCTCAATAATTCCTTCCAGTTGAATAATATATTTAACTGAAAAGTACAAGACACGTACGTATCTGCATCAAAATTTACTCCAAAAATTGTGAAACCAGAACCAAAAACTAGAGCTCAAATTTAGATGAATTTTGAAAAAAGAATAGGTCAATCGGAGCTAGGACGGAGGAGAACGGGCTCTCAGAAGAATTAACCTAAAGGAAAATACAGATAATCAAAAATACACTGTGCTGTGGACCGGGCTACGGTGGACCCGGTGCGAAATAGTGCGCATGGGGAGGCGGTGCTGACGCTGCATTTTTAGGGCTGATGCGGCGCTGCTGGTGCTGACACGTGGCAATTGCTGACGTGGCTCGCTGATGTGGCACTGACGTGGCACCCCAGGGCGAGTTTTGGCTTACGTGGCGCTGACGTGGCGTGCCACATGGCATTCCACATGGACTAGGGCTGACGTGGCTGCCGCGTCGGCTTGGGCTGACCTGGCAGAGGCTCGGCGCAGCGACCGCGGCGGGATCTGACGGTTGCGGGGCGAGACGCGTGGCGTGATCTGGGCCTTCGGCTTAGATCTGGATGGACGGCGGGGATGGGGCGCGGCGGCCGTCGGATGACTGAGGCGGGGCGCAGGCCGCAGACGCGGGCGGCGCTCCGTGGGGTCCGACGAGCGCGGTGCAGGAGGGCTCCGGCGTTGGCGGTGCGGCGGAGCGGGCATGGGACGCCGGCGCGAGGGGCGGCGGAGGGGGGAGAAGCTCCCGCGGGCACGGGGACGACGGGGTTGGCAGCGGATTACCGGCGGCAGGGCTCCGGCGACGCGGTCGGTGACGGCGGCGGAGTTCGGAGGCGGCGGCCGAGCACGGGGTAGTGGGGACTCTGGGACGGCGGCGCCGGCGGGACACGGCGGAGAGGAACGATGGGCGGTGGAGGCGGCGGCGGGTGCACGAACCGAGGACGGTGAGCACACGAACCGAGGCGACGGTGGTTTATATGGCACGTGAACCGAGGCCAACCCGGGCCGAGACGGTGTGGCACGGAGATGAGTTCTGATCAGGGACGACGACGCGAGGAGGCGACGTGTGGCCGATCGGACGGTGTAGGAGGAGTCCGGGCGGGGCGCGGCGCGGACGGCGCGGGCGGGCGGCGCAGATGGAGACGCGTGGCAAGGCGGACGGCTCGAAGCGAACCGGGCGGGCGCGGCGCTAGGGTTAGGGTTAGCGCACGCGAAACGAGCGGCGTGGGAGCGGGTGCGGGGAGATGCCGCCACGTGGTGAGGCGGGCGATCGGGCGGTGTGGGCGCGGTCGCGTGGGCGGGCAGCGGATGTCTGCCGCGTGGTAGGCGCGGGAGATGGGTGACGGGGAGCGAGGGCGCGGGCCGGGTCGGGCCGAGGTAGACGTGCGCGCGGGGCGGCGGCGACGCGTGGCAAGGTGGGCCGAGTGGGCTCGGCCCACTAGATTTTGAGGGGAAAAGTCTAGATTTTCCTTTTTCAGATAATTCAAATAATTTCAAAAAGCTTTAGAAAATAGGAGAAAAATCCCAAAAATTCACCAAAAATACCAGAAAATTCCTTGAGACCTGAAGAACTCAAATAAAATATTTTTAACTTATGTTAAAGTATATTTTAATCATATTAAATCAAATTAATTTCTAAAAATTCATTTGAAGCTTGAATTAATTTCAGAAAATTCCAGAAAATTTATTTTTGAATTCAAGGTTCTAAAAATCAGGATGTTACAAGAGGTGTGCAGCAACACCTTGTACAGTCAATTAGCCGTGCATTCCACTTTCATCATCAGTTTGCTAGTCCTGTCATACATCCAAAGTAGGTTGTCTAGGAGCACAATCTTGGTGCCATCCTCTGTTAATTGTCCCAAGCTCATGATATTATTACAAAGACTAGGGATGTAGTATACCTCTGTCAACAGTCGCTGTTCTCCATTCTTGCACTCAAACAAGATTCATCCTTTCCCCTTGATCTGTACTGTCGATCCATCTCTGAAGCTCACTCTCCCGATGACACTTTCATTGAGTTTGTTAAAGGACGAGCATTGTCCAATTATGTGGTTACTGACCCCATTGTCTAGATATCACAATCCAAATGTTGGCAACTCCTTAGCTGTGACATGCTCGCCACCATCTGCACGCAAGTTCGGTAGGACATGCTGCTCGTTCAGGAGCACCAAATTGTGCAGCTCCTCCGCACATACTATCAACATTAAGGTTGGTTCATCCTCCTTGCCTTGCATCAGGTTCACCTCCTCTTGATGCTTACTACGACATTTGGAGGCGTAGTGCCCCTTATTGTCGTAGTTGAAACATCGTATGTGGCTTTTGTCCCTACCACCTCCAGTGCCATCCTTTTGTGTCCCGTCGGGACTGGCAGAACATCCTCTACCACACCCATGGCTGCACCCTCGGCCATGACCTCTGCCCCGGTTGTGTCCATCTGAGGTTCCAGCACCTCGCCCCTTGTTGCTCGCCAATAACTCCCTGCCACTGCTCTTTTGCCACATTGATCACTCAATATGAGTGAGGAGGAGTTGTCCATCGGTGTTGGTGTCGCATGCGCGATGTCGGATCCTCTCCTCATAAGCCTTCAAGCACCCTATGGCCTCCTCAAAGGGCATTGACTCTAGATCGAAGAACTTCTCAATTGAGGCGACCATCGGGAGGAATTTATCGGGTGCTGAGTCAAGGAGCTTCTTCACAAGCACTGGATCCTCTAGAGTTGTACCAAGCACACTGTAATTGCTTGCCATCCCGCTTAGCTTCCCGACAAAGTCATCGATGGACTCCCCCTCCTTCATGTGCATTGCTGCGAACTCACTTTGTAGTGCCTTTTACACCCGATCAGCCCAAGATATCCAGTTTTTAGAGAATCCCATACCTCCTTAGCTGTTTTTTGGCCACATGCAGAAGAATCTCTTTGGGTATGGCTTGAAAAATGAACGCCCGTGCCAACCCTTCCTTCTTTGCCTCCACAACCACTCCAGTCGTCGGTTCGATGGCCTCCCAGATCCCCTGGGCATCCATCAGCGCCTCCATCTTGATCGCCCACGTGGTGTAGTTGGAGGATGTTAGCATCGGGCAGTGGAAGGGCATGCTGCCGCTCTCCTTCACTGCCTGCTGCGTGTTGGATGCCATTGACTCGAATCGTATGTATTTGGGCGTGCACTGCGCTTTCACACCATGTGTCGGAAAAGCGCCACAAATCAACATGCCCAAATCAAATGAGAATTGCTCTGTTTTCTTTGCTCTAGTTAGAGAATAGAGCAATTCTCATTTGATTTGGGCATGTTGATCCGTGGTGCTTTTCCAACAGTGCATGTGTAGGTGTCAGTGCACCCGAATGCAATTGGGAAGGGAGTGATTAAGTGAATGACTAATTAGTGCTTGTAACTAATGAGGTGAGTGAATAATAAGTATGGATTAATTAGTACATATTAAGTAGTGTAGGCTAATTAATATAGGTATTTACTAAAGCTCTATAGAATGCCAGAATGCCAATGTTGGTACAACGGATTGGAAGTTAGGCATCTGAATCGGCTGCTGCCCGGTATGGGACAATATGGACTTTGGGACTAAAATGGGGGATGATTGTGCTACGTTTGCACATAGGAGTGATGTCGTCTGTATGTGTGCATGTATTGCTATGATGTATTGAGTATGGATGAATGCTTGTTCAGGTGGAGGTTTTGGTTCGGTGCCGTCCACACGTCGCTCCGCTCCGCTTGATTAAAAGGCAAGTGCATAGTAGAGCGGTAGACTGTAAATGTTATGAAATATGCGATGTCTATATTATATGATGTTTATATGATGATGGTAATGATGGTGGAATGGGGTAAGCAATAATGCTACCCTGTTGTCGAGACCCGAATATGCAAATTCGGACTCTGTGTATACCGCACTAGTCCAGGATCACGCTAGTGTACACAGTGTAAACATAGAGAAAATATCGACTATATGCATGATTAACAAAGAAAACAAAGACTCAGATATTAATAATTATCATAGTACGACTTTATGACTAAGCTTACAACATAATAGCCTAAAGGGTTTAAGAAACTAGCAATGAAAAATAGCAATAAGCATAGTAGTCATTTGACATGTCCATAGGCAATCGACTAGGGAGCGAAGTTCTAATCTGTGAAGTTGTCGAAGTATCCTTCTTCAGACACCTCCTGCTGATATGGCTCTTCTTCTTCAACTAAGCAACAATAGGCATAAAGCCATGAGTACATTGGTACTCAGCAAATCGTTTGTAACAAAGATGCAATCTAATCTAATGAAAATGCTGAAAAATCAGAAACTCTACTGTGTTGTGGACTCATCTCACGGGAAGACTGGTTTACAATAAACTCGGCTCATGGAACAGTGTGCATGTGGCTTGGCTGGCTGACGCAGCTGCTGACCAGGCATCTTGGGTTGACGTGGCGACTGATGTGGGTCTGACATGTGGAATGTCGCTGTGGCATCTAGGACGGCTCTGGTGCTGATGTGGAGCTAATGTGGCACTAACACATGGTGACATGTCAGTTCTAGGGTTGAGGTGGCAGCTGAGGTGGTGATGACTTGGCTAGGGTGGACTCGGTAGGGTTGATGTGATGATTGGACGGTCCGAGAAATGATCCGATGGTCCGGATGGGTGAGAATGTTCAGACTATCCGAACGTGACGACAATCAGATGGTCGGGAAGTGACGATAGTCGGACTGTCTGATGATCCAACGGCTGAGGAGCGGAGACGTTCGGACTATCCGACGATGACTTCAATCGGACAATCCGCCATCGATCGTATGGCTGAGGTTGATGAGGTGTTCAGACGGTCTGAACAACACACCTGATTGGACAGTCGGCGAGGTGAACGGACGGCCGAGAAGAAAGAAGCCTAGCAGCTCACCGGTGATGGCGGTGAATCAAAAGCGAAGACGATGGTGAGGATGACTGGTCGAGCAGTGGCACTCGGCGACGACGGTGAAGAGAACGAGGGTGACGGTAGTGGCTGTGCAATCACGACGGCGACGGCGGCTTAGAGGTGTGAAACACGAGGGCGGCAGACGGCTATTTATGCACGAACAACGAGAAGTCAGGGTTGGACACATTGGCAGCGGTGGAATTCAAATCGGAGATGATAGCGAGTTCGCAATGGAAACGAAAGTGAATAGTGCCCAACCATACAGATGAATGACACGTGTCACCATGGTAGATCGGATGGCTGAGGTTAGATGGCGTGAATGAATAGTGCAAGAGTCTTCGGATGGCTGACGCGTGGCAAAGATAGGATCAGACGGATGGGATTGAATGGGCCAGGATGAACAGTATTGGGCTTGGCCCGGTACTGTTTAAGATTATTTTAGGGATTTTCTAATTTCAAAATTTCAAATAAAATCAAAGGAGCTCCAAAAAATAGCAAATAACTCTAGAAAATTCCAAAAAATTTCTAGAAAATTCCTTGTGACACAAGGAATCTAAATAAGATATTTCCAACATATGTTAATTTTTATTTTAGTCACATTAAGTTCTTTTAATTAATAAAAATTCAATTTAAGCTTTAATTATTTCTAAAAAATCCAAATGGTGAATTTTATTTTAAAAGCTTCAAAAAAGCTCTGAAAATTAGGATTTACACATGCTAATGATGATACTGATGGAAAAGGTTTATAACAATAGACATGCATTTGTATCATGTGCGCTTATATGATGAGAAAAAAATCTACTGTGGGTGGATATGTAAGACCCATTTCAGTAGGCTTCCACAGAGTGAAGAGATCCCATACCAATGAGGATGGTCCCATATGGGTGAATATCGATAGGTGTTCACTTGGCTATAGCGATATATGCAATATGATGAGCAAATAAGCATGCAGAGTAGTGTTGCATTGCACTAATGGAAAGATGATGATGAAACACGAGAATGATGGTATGGTTATGTTGGGACATGTGGAGAAGATATGTTTATGTTTATGATAGTGTTGAAGCATGTGGAAAATGACATGGCTAGGTTAATATTTATGATATGGTAATGTTTATCGTTCTATTATATTTGTTGAGTCTTTGAACTCACCGTTGCTTATTTGTTGGTTTTTAGTTTATTCTTGAAGCCATCATGCATCAAGAAGGGGAGATAGCACATCAACATCACATGCAAACAGTAATGCAATCCAGACTTCCTAGATAATCACTTTAGAATGTAGTATATCAAGTTTGGTAAATTAGTTCTTTGTGGTTGAATCTTAGAATGCTTTTGGTTATGGTGGACGTATTACTATTATGTTTATTATTGTTGTAGAATCAATTGTCTTTATTGTAATTTGATCATTATTTATTGATTGCTCCTGTCTATAGTCAGAGATGTAGTGGTAGTATTCTAGGCTCAGAGGTTGAGCTGGGGTATTACAACTAGGGACAAGTCTCCGCCAGAAAACACATAGCTTTGGTACTACCTGTAATTTTCATATAGCAAGTCAGATCAAAATAGTAAAGACCTCATCACAATATTTCAGTAGCCCTACTTATTCTGTCCCTTATATTCCTCACTTGTGAGTTTTGACGCGCTGATGCTGACGGAACGGAATACACCCTAATCGTGGCATGCCCATGAAGCAGAATCATCCTTCATGTGTTGATCAAGTGGTATGTCGCTATTACCTCAGTGTCTGGCACAAGATTATATCTGTTTGACCAATTCAGCTTGCCACAGGTTTCAAACTCTATACTCTCCCGTGGTTGCAGTTTCCATGAGTTTCCACATGTCTCGCCACGTTTGAGATGCAGTTCTGCAGCATGTGGCCATAGGAAATCACCATGCAGATATCATCTTGTCTTGCGCACCATAACACATAAGGAATCCAATCACCCTTGAAAATAGCAAAATTATCCTATATTCGGCAAGTTGCGTTCTAATCGTCCATTATGTTCCCTGTCATAGCACCCAAACAATCACAATCATTCTTTAGCCATGGTCTACACATCAAAACGTGTGTGCTTGAAACGACATATTTTTCAGTGGATTATGACACAAGAAGATATGTCATCTGAGAAGCAAAACGTGGGCCGGGGGCGCTGGGAGGAAAAGGGGAAAGAAACAAGAAAAGCGAAGGGAGAGGAGAGAGGCCGGGAGGAGATGGGCTGAGGGCCCAAGACCCTTTGGGAATTCTGATTTTTGCTTTCCTTTGAGTTATACCTTAATTTGGTTTTGAACTTTTAATCTTCGGTTCAAAATCAGGATCCGAAGGTTGAATTTCGGAGTTGCCGGGCTTCTAGAGGGACAGTATCTGATTCTTCAGAATTTGAGTTTCCGGATACGGTAGTTAGATGGAGAAATTTTATTGTCGGATTAGTTTTCTAGTCAATTGGTTCGTTATCCAAAATTTAATTTGGCTGATTGAATTACTCCACACAAGTTGAGAGAAAATTTTGAATGAACTTCGAAAATTTTAAATAACTCAGGAAAAGTCAGCAAAAGATTATAGATTTTCGCAAATATAATAGTCCCGTATTTTTGAAATGTTACACACGGAACAGAATACACCCTAGTCCTGGCACGCCCATGAAGCAGAATCATCCTTCATGTGTTGATAAAGTGGTATGTCACTGTTACCTCAGTGTCTGGCACAAGATATATCTGTTTGACCAATTCAGCTTGCCACAGGTTTCAAACTCTATACTCTCCCGTGGTTGCAGTTTCCATGAGTTTCCACATGTCTCGCCACGTTTGAGATGCAGTTCTGCAGCATGTGGCCATACGAAATCACCATGCAGATATCATCTTGTTTTGAGCACCATAACACATAAGGAATCCAATCACCATTGAAAATAGCAAAATTATCCTATATTCGGCAAGTTGCGTTCTAATCGTCCATTATGTAAAGGGAGAACCACACAATCACAATCATTCTTTAGCCATGGTCTACACATCAAACCGTGTGTGCTTGAAACGACATATTTGTCAGTGGATTATGACACCAAGAAGATATGTCATCTGAGAAAAGCAGAACATTGTGATTAGCACTCTCAAGTAAGGGAAACGGCAAATCAACCAATTGAAAAATTCTCACCTAAGTCTCTAAGAAAGTAGTGGCATATTTACAATTAGCCAATTTATTATGGCATTTTCAAACATAGTGTTTGATTCATTTCTTAAGTAAGGATGGAAATTACGAAACCTGTGCCAATTTAACGATCAGTTGTAGTTACAAACATAAATTAATTTCTAAGCAAATTTACCTTTTACAGATATAAACTTACACCAGAATGTTGGTGTCTTAAAAATCATGATAGTCTCAGAGCTAGAATCCACTCTCACAGCATCTGCATGCATGGGTAGTTCATATCATAACTATCATTGTGAGGCTAAAAATGCGTCAAATTTTTGAGTTACAGACTAAGTCAACATTTAGTATGTAAAGAACTGATAGAATTCTTGCAACTTCATTTCAAAAGGACATCTCATCCATGAAGCACTCCAGGCATGAGATCAATTGAACAAAATCAAAAGATTCCAGAATCACTAAATCAGACTAACAATATTGTACCTTAACGTGACTCAACAAAGAAAAAGGAGCTGGTTTTAACATGTTTTAAGATATGTAGAAAACTGAAACAGAGCACAGGAAAAGAATTTACCACTAAAACCATCATAATCTGTTCGAGTAGCTTTACTTAATTTGCATTTTGACATTTGTGCAACAGGGGACCTTGTGCATTTGTGCGCTATTACATGGGACCTTTACATCCAATTTAACATTCATAGTATATAGAGATGGTGCGTTAGCTCTTGACAGCATACATATAAGGATTCTTTCGCTTCCACAATGGAAAATGTTTCTTTCTGTGTACACTACTACATAAATCATCATCACAGATGGTTCAAAAATATCATCACAGATGGTTTTTTGAACCATCTGAATTTATGGGTCAGTAATAATACGAGGTCATCACAGACAGCTTTTGAACCCTCTGTGGTGTAAATATCACAGATGGTTTTTATATATCACAGACGATTTTAAGTTAAAAACCGTCTGTGATATTCTTTTCTATCCCTAAATCTATTTCTTTTTATTGGTTAGCCTCAGAAAATGCTAGCCATGCTCTCTGAAACAAGCAAATCAACATGTACATGTATACATACAATTCACATCTCAATTCATTTCACAAATATAAAACATCCAATTCACATCTCAATTCATTTCACAAACATCACAGAATTACAATCCGCCATACAATATCACAAGATTACAATCTACTATTACAATATCATAAGCTATGCCTCTCGTCCCTGATGCAGCTCGGGTAGACCTTCTTTGTGGCCGCCTCACTGTAAATAGAAGAAACAATGGAGAGAGGAAGCTTAAGACGCATTTAATCAAATACAAAGAGGTGCTAGCTGGCTAACCTGATATTTGACATTCAAATCATCTACACTCGCTTCCATCAAATCCCCGCTTGTAATGGTGAATTGGCGAGGAGGAGGACAGTGAGCCTGGAGAGATTTTGAGTGCATGAAGGGGAGAGGCCAGATGGGTTCGGGTAAGTATTTATAGAAGGAAAGATAGGAGCTATGATCCGTGGGGTGTGGGTTGGTCCATTTCTATTAACTAGAATTGGATTAGGGAGGATTGACGGGCCTAGCAGTCAGAGACCAATTTACCATAGACGGTTCTTGATAAGAACCGTCTGTAAAAGTATCACAGACGGTTCTTAAGAACCGTCTGTGATATTGGCTATATATATACCGATACAATATAAACAACTAATCTCAAAATATGAAATAACAAAGTTCTGCATGGCTTATATATACTCATTTGAAAGGTTTCGATGAGATCTACAACTTTGCAGTTGAGACAAACCCCAAATTTCGAAGGGAAGATCAAAAATTTTGGCAAAAATAGAAATAAAAAAACTTGCAATGCAATTTTGAGACTAAAGATGGCCGATTTTGGGGGTCTTCAAGAGCGACTAGCTTACGCTAGTCGTTGTTTTGGATCGGGCTCATCGTAGCTTTCCAACGAGTACAAGAATGTCGAAAACAGACATCGTATGCAAAAGTTATACTCGTTTTATTGAAGGTGTGTCAAAACGGAATCCTACTCGAACTGAAGCGAAAAATTATGAAATTTTAGAGATGTACGAAGCGGAAAATATATCATAGATAATTCTTAATTAAGAACCGTCTGTGATATGCCAATATCACAGACGGTTCCTAATTACGAACTATCTGTGATATTGCAGAATATCACAGACAGTTTTTAATTCAGAACCGTCTGTGATATTCGAAATATCACAGACGGTTCTTGATAAGAACCGTCTGTGATTGCATTTAACATAGGCAGTTTTTATGAACCGTCTATGATGATGCGTCTAATATAAACATTTTTATAGTAGTGGTATTTGTTGGTGTGGAAAATCTTCACTTAACATTTCTGGTATCATTTTGCCAGGGTAAATTGTGCAAAGCCCCATTTTTTCCCCACGTGTAAGATAGGCCCAGATTTAAGCAAATGAGTCACTTGACCCCATCTATTTAGCACAAAATTATCGCTTTGCCATACTTTTAAGCATTTTTAGTTCTTGTAGATGACAACGCTTTATTTTTTTGATCGGGCAGGAGCACTACCTTAAATTATAAAGCCAAGAAGGAAAGTTATGTACAGGTCGGGGGTATCCGGCCTCGAGTAGGCTGTACCCAGGAGAAAAATTAAGGTACTATAGGTAAAGGTAAGAGCTTCTCTAGTCTCTTTGCCTCAGCTAGGAACCAGGAGTGTGACTCTTCCTTTATTTTTGCTAGCAAAGAAGTGAGGGAGGACATTACAGAATGAAAGATGTGAGAGTTCCACTCTTTACAGATTTCCCAAGCATCATTAGCGAGGCTAGAGGTTTGCGGGGCACATCTGACGATTCCCACCTGTGGCAAATGGAACTGGCGGATTGCCCAGCAGCTGGGTCCAAGAAGTCTGATGCAATACATTGGGCAATGAGGGTCCACATTCATTTTGAGTAGCGGCATTCAGCGAAGAGGTGGATGGTTGTTTTTGGGGAATTCCTACACAGGGGGCAAATCAATTGGTTTGGCCATCCCCTTGAGGTGAGGCGGTCAGCCGTCCACAACCTATTCTACAGGGCTAACCATGCGAAGATTTTACATTTTTGAGGGGCCCAAGTCTTCCAAACTAGGAGGTTCATGGAGGTGCTTATTGTGCCAAAGAATTGCGCGTTGTAGGCTGAGGCCATGGTGTAGTTTCCATTGTAATAAGCTTCCAAGTTATAGTGTCGTCCACCCCTTCTTGGAGGTTCAACGGAGATATGTATCCCTAGAGGGTGACGAGCTTTTGAATGTATTGTGCAGTTGGGCTTGCGGACCAATTGAGGTCTTGCAGCCATTTGTTTCCAGTTGGGGTTGCGTGTAAGGTGCGATTCTTTCTTCTAGATGTGGCAAATATGCTTGTGGCAATGTCATGCAAACGTCTCCCATCAGCCCAGGCCAAGTTCCAAAAGCTCGCTGTCTTGTCGTCGCCTAGTGTAATGGAGGTGGTTGCCATAAAAAAGATGTTGTCTTGGTCATTGCATGGGGTTTGCATACCTTTCCAAGGCCTATTTGTGGCTGCCCACTCATACCAAAGCCATCTGATGCGTAGGGCACGTGCAAAGCGCTAGAGATCGAGGATGTCGAGCCCCCTAGGTGTGTGGATTTGCACACCTTGTCCCAGCTAACTTTGCATTTACCTCCCGAGAGTTAATCGGACCCCGCCCAAAGAAATCATCTCATCTTTTTGTTTAGGAACTGGAGCACTCCGGCTGGTGATTTGATGATCGTGAGGAGGTAGGTCGCCTGGTAGTTTAGAACTAATTTAGCCAAAAGTTTCCTTCTCGCAAGTGTTAGCAATTTACTGCGCTAGCTCGCGAGACGTCCGACCACTTTGTCATGCAATCTTTGGAAGTGCAGGCAGCACAGACTTGTAAAGGCAAGAGGTAGGCCTAGGTATTCCAAGGGGAAGTGGGATAGAGAGGCAAGTAACTCCTAAAGTACGGCTTGAAGATCTGTCCCTTTGCAGCGAATCGGCGCTACCCGACTTTTTTGAAGGTTTGTATGTAGACCCATAGCTTCACCAAATTTCTTAAGGAGTAGACTAGGGTGTTTACGTCTACTTGAGAGAGGTGTAAGAAAATGGCCATGTCGTCTGCATAGAGGGAGGTTCGTAAGGTCATAGCCAGGCAATGCAAGGGTTGTAGAAGACCACAATCAGTTGCTATGTTGAGGATCTTTTGGATGGGGTCTATTGCCAAGATGATGAGAAAGGGCGAAAGAGGGTTGCCATGTCGAAGACCTCTGTGGTGTTGAATAGTGTTACCGAGAACACCATTTAGAAGAACTCTAGAGGTTGAGGTAGAGAGGAAGCATGAAATCCAGTCCGACCAACAGGAAGGGAACCCCCTTACTGCTAGCAACTATAACAGATAGTCCCGTCGGACAGAGTCAAAGGCTTTGGCAATATCTGCTTGAATTCACTTTACTCAAATTATGCTCGAATTTCAAAAATTTTAAAAGTTTAAAACCTTCTTGGACTTGGCCTAGCCTAGCCCATCCGTTCCTTTTCCTTTCCTTGGCCCAGCCCAGAAAGCTCTCGACCTAGCCTGGAACAGCCCATGATGCCTAGCTGTGCTCTGGACACGCTCCGGATGTGCCCTCGCCTCGTCGGAGCCACTCGTGCTACTCTCTCCGCATGTTCCATGATTCCTATTGCACCATCGTGCCACTCTAGTATTGTGCCATCCCTGTCTCAGCCCTACGCTACCTCCAATTTGCTGGAGCACCATTTTCTCTTTCCCCTTTCCCCACTGCACTATCTCAACCTGAGCCATCCCATCCCATCCCATCCCATCGCATCCTCACCACGCCTACCAGCACCTTGAGTCATGTGCTCGTGTTTTTGCCCAACGAGATGCTGTGACAACCCCTATTCGCCTTCGCCCCAGTTCTCCGCTGGCATCATTGCCTCGACCGCAACGAGCCGTAGAGATAGATAATTTATGTAGTTTATGAAAATATCTTAGTTCAATACATTTGCATGTGTAGATTAGAAGATATGAAAAATATGAAGTTTGTTGTCTAGAGGATGACCGATCTATCTTCTGGGTTAAAAATAGGGATTTAGATTATTTAATCTAGACATGTGACCGAATTGAAAGTTGCAGTAAATTTTGTATAGATTTCAGAAATGGTATTGTTTGCTAATATATGGCGTGGGAGTTGAAAGTTATATTAATTTTAGTATCGGTACAACATAGGTGACTGTCCGATAAAGGGTGAAGTGGTGTTTTGGAAAGCGTGTAGAAGTGTTGTTGATTTAGTGTTATATTGTATTGTTGTATCTTGTATTGACTTTGGGGGTTTACTATAGGAGGAGTTATTTCGGGGTTGGTATCATCTTCTAATCAACCTAGTCATTGCAACTAGACAGGCAAGTGTGTAGTAAAATGATAGTTGATAATTGCTCATTGTTGTTAATTTATTCATGTCATGCAATATTTGATTATCTTTTGTTCAATATGATATTAATCTAATGATAAATATGATATGTGGTAAAATGATAAAAGATTTGCACTCATGATATGACATATGCATTCGAGCTAAGGCAGTGAGAATGCCAAATATCTATAAGTAAAGCTATTTGACTAATCTGACATGTTACTGATTAAGACTTACAGAGGTAGGCACCTCCACTGTAGTAGAGAAAAAGACCTACTTAGACACCTCCACATGGTGAAGGTAGAGGGTGACATCGATGGGTGTACCCTCTGCTATACCGGTATAAGCTATAGAAGGAGACATGAATATGAGCATTGCATTACACTAAAAGAAATTAAGATGAGAAAAGGGAATGGCGAAAATTGAGAAGTGAAATTAGTACGGTGTTCCTTTGGTTTTATTGTGTACTTACTGAGTCGTAGACTTATCCTTGCTTATT
This sequence comes from Melocanna baccifera, assembly GCA_036346265.1. Taxonomy (NCBI): domain Eukaryota; kingdom Viridiplantae; phylum Streptophyta; class Magnoliopsida; order Poales; family Poaceae; genus Melocanna; species Melocanna baccifera. The sequence goes on from JAYEVJ010000047.1 coordinate 74,235, forward strand.
TGTTATTTTTAGGTGACCGTTGAAGACATGCATTGGGTGGAAGTAGATCATGAAATATTACACATTGTAGCCTTTCACTCCACCTAGCAATTTGTCACTTATGGTCATGAACAATTTATTCCTTTTCGTAGCAATAATTAGATAACTTATGGATTTCCTTAGTTTTTTATGGCTCCTAATGATGTTTTTTTATGTGTTTCTTGGTTTAGATGTAATATCCCAAAATTAAATTTTCTTTTAGAGAGGGGGGTTTTTCTGAAATTCCCGGCAACTTGGGCCTGTGTCGTGCGAAAGGGGAGGCACCCTCCCCAAACCCTAGCTTCCTCCCCCCGCCTTGCGGCCGCCCGCCCCTCCTCTCCCCTCTGCGCCCTTCCTCCCCTGGCCGAGCGCCTTCCCCTGCGCCCCTGTGAGCCGCCCCTCCCCTGGCCGAGCGCCTCCCTGCCCCTCCCTCTCCCTCTGCGCCCCTCCCCTAGCCGAGCGCCTCCCTGCGCCTCCCCCTGCGCCCCCCTGTGAGCCGCCCCTCCCTGCCTTGGTGCACCGCTCCCTACACAGTGCCGCCCCTCCAGCAGTTCCTCTTCCCCATTGAAGCTCTTCTACCGGTGGAACAGTACCCCCTTTTGTTAGATGTTTCAATGTCGATTTTCTGGACTGCCAGGGCAGATCGGGTTAGGCGGTTGTTTTGGGGCAGTTTCGTGGGGATTTAGATCTGGGCTTCTCGTAGAGAGTTGTAGAGGATGACTTTATCTTTCCATGAAGTGTTAGAACGTGTCGATCCAACCTTTGTAGCAAAAGTTATGATTTTTCTTGTAGGACTGTTCTACAGAACGACAGTTTTCTCTCAGTTTTTGGTAGATTGATTTTGGCGAATAGAAAATGGCAGAATCAGAGGTTCTCCATATTATGAAAGTTGTAGATAATTGTTTCAGATTTCCAGGAAGGTCAAGAAATTTCTATTTGGACACTCGGGCTGGAAGTTATGGCATTTTTAGTGCACTGTCCAGAGAACCCGACGTGAAACTGTTGTTTTAGAAAAAATTGGATGGTGCGGGAAGAAGATGACCGAATCAGGGAGACTCACCAACTAGGTTTAGTTAGATAATTTAATTATATTTCCAGAAAGTCTAAGAACACCCTATTCGGACTCCTGTATCAATAGATATGAATTTTTTTGAAGTTGACTGTTCTCAGAGGTAGGCGGGATGACCTGAAAGAATTTGGGAATTGGAACCGAGATAGACGATTTTACTAGTTCGTGTTTGTTTTATTTGGGCAAAGGTCCGCTACTGGTATCTTAGCAAATATTATAATTATTATTCAGGTGGAGGACGGATCCCAGAGGCGGCACCTTCTGCACGTCCCTCGTTATATCGCGGTTAAGGTAAGTATAATGATGGTTTAATATTGATAAGGTGGAAGTTCGATGTTTGTTCAATGGTATGAATATATGTGTGTTTATGGTTATGGTAATAATGTATTGGTGCTATATAGGGGTGTTGCAACTTACTGTGTTCATGAGTATTTCTGGTGCATAGATATTGTGAATGCAAGATTTATTTTATTAGAGCATTCACGCATATGCATCATGTTGATTATTTGAAGTCTTGGTCATGAGATGACTAAGCGCCGAGGTCCCCATCATGTTGATGACATGACAGGCTAAAGGTCCCCATACTTGTAGAGTATGGGCAATTGGTCCCTGTACCAGGTGGTACAGGCATGAGTGTGCATCGACGGATGCACACTTTGCATTACCGGTAAAATGCAAAAGAGAAAGGGATAAAGAGTTTTTTATCATTGTGCATAGCATGGCTTGTTTATATGGCTGATGAATGGGTTTGTGAAGTGATGGGCATAAATGAATTCGTTCTATCCATTATATTTGCTGAGTCGTTGGACTCACTCTTATTGTTGTTATTTTACTTAGGTACCGTTATGAGATCGGCATGCATGGGAAAAGGGAAGGAATAAGCTTGTTGCACATGCACGTTCCACACTGAATAGAAATAAAGGCAGGAGAATTAAATGATTGATGCAAGAACCTTTTAGATACCATCTGATTATTATCGTTGGATTTAATTGTAATAAGAATTTAGGGTGTATCCGGTACTCTTCTCTAAGTATTATATCCATGAATGGTTTGGTAAGCTTTAAGCTATTTGCTTAGCATTGAACTTATTACTTGAGGATTGTCTATTATAATTGATTTTGCTTTTAGAATCTCTGATTTAGATAAATAACAAAGGAGGCTCTGTCGAAATTTTGTATAACGTAACTAGTTATCTTTGTTTACTTCTAGTTGGGTAGCATTCCGGATCTTTGTTTAACTGGGGTGTTACAGTTGGTATCAGAGCGGGCTGTAGGTCCGTGGTTACCGAAATATTAATTTTGACACACTAAGCACTGTAGGTGGGAATGGGGTTTGCATTGCATCTACGTTTCCGTCCTCTCGCCGAGCACCGCCGCCGTTGCCTATGTTGTCGCCGTGTGTCACCGTCGCGCCGCCGCTCCTCACCGCCTAGAGCCGTCGTCGTCTCGCCAGGGAACCCGTCGCCTTGCCAGAGCTTCTATCGCCACCTCTTCCCAACCGAGCATAGCCCCGTCATCCTCACCGCTGAACCACCGCCATCCCTACCCATCCTTCCGCCGCCCAAACCACCACCAAAGACCCGTGCCCGCTCACCGGACCTCACCCCCACGCACCGCCCCTCGGTCCCCGTGCATGACCGCCCCTCGGTCGTTGTGCCGGACCCCGCTTGCGTCGGACACGTGTCGGCCATCCAACGGCTCCCGCCCCCAATCCACACCGTCGGTCTAGATCCAGATCTACGACTCGGATCTAGCCACGCGTCGCACCCTCGACCGTCCGATCCCACGCCGCCGCCGCACCCGAGCCCCCGCCACGTCAGCCATAGCCACGTCAGCCCTAAACCATGTGGCATGCCACGTCAGCCAAACCGAGCCCCGGTGCCACGTGTCATGCCACGTCAATAAGTGCCACGTGTCAGCCCCTCGGCGTGCCACATCAGCCCTAGGCCGCCGTGTCAGCACTGCCCCTCCACGCGCACTGTTTCATGGACTGGGTCCACCGTGGACTCATCCTACCATGCGCCGGGTTCACATCACAGTACAATTTCTAATTTTTAGGATTTTCTATAGAATTTATTTTCTGAGAGCCCGTTCTCCTCCGTCCTAACTCTGATTGACCCCGTTCTTTTTTCTAAATTCATGTAAAATTGAGCTCTAGCTTTTGGTTCTAGTTTCAAGATTTTTAGAGTTCATTTGCTTATCATTTTATGTATTTTTGTTGTTTTGGTCGCTTTCTCTCTCGTTAGATTCCGATTTCGGAGGAGCAAGAGCAACGCCAGAAGACCCTGAGTACCTTACTGAGCATAACCAAGGTAAGTCGTATCCTTTGATCATGTTGAACCCAGCTTGCAATCTATTATTTAAATATTTCATTTTAAATTATCTTGCATCGCTATTTAATACAAACCCTTGTAACTGGTAATTATTATCCAAATTGTTTATCCCTCCTTGTTACTTCGAACAGCCTGATGCCATTGTCACCATAGGTTGGAAATTTAATAGTGATGCTATGCTAATTGTCACATTGGGTTGTACGATTAGAATGCTTAGCCTTGTTTATTTTGCGAAAGGGTTTATCATCACATGTGATTAATAAATTTGACTTAATGAGATATTGAATCGTGGTTGGAGCCACAGTGAATTGTGGTTGGTGCCACAGCTATAAAATTTGTGCCATGACATTGGTGTGTCATTGGCGTGGTTATACAAAATTGGTTTTCACTCGGGCGAGTGATCGTGCAGTAAAAGGGGAAGTGTGGATTCACTTCGTGGGATGTGGAAGTCTCGCCTGAGTACATTTAGGGACTTAACTTTGTGCGCCATTGATTATTCAAATAGTTAATAATTATCTTCAAGTAATAGAGAGGTGCTACTAAGTAACATATGGAGTTGCAGCAAGTAATGTGGAATGATACATCAATATACAGTAGAGAAGTAACTTCATCGTTATATCGTTTAAATATATCTAATATAGATCTTGTTTTGTTTGATTCATTGTATGGGACACAGCGGTACCAACAGAATATAAAGTGGATATCTGGTTAATTAGATATAATGTTTTTAAGTAAAATGATGAACAAGTACAGAACTTCAACTATCACCTATCCACATTATAGACACATCAGTCCATGTGAAGATCACACGGCCTCCACATTATGCTATATGACATACATGAAGCACAAACAAATTAAGAAGAGATCGACCAGGGGGAAGAGCGGCACTTTGCGAGGGGGACTGCACGACGAGCTCAGGGGGACGGAGGCGGCGGCGATGGGCTCGGGGACCGGAGGCAGCCGGCGACGGGCTTGGGGACCGGAGGCGACCGATGATGGGCTTAGGGATCGGAGGCGGCCGCGACGGGCTCGGGGGCGATGTGCTCGGGGGCGACGGGCTTGTGGGCGATGTGCTCGGGGGCGACGGGCTCGGGGGCGATGGGCTCGGGGGCGACGTGCTCGGGGGCGGCGGGCTCGGGGACGGCGGCGGTGACGGGCTCCGGGGACGGCGGCGACGGGCTCTGGGGACGGTAGCGGCGGCGACGGGCTCGATCGGGAGAGCGCGAGGTGACTAAACCCTAGTTTGGGCTCTATGCTGGTTGGTATGCAAATAACTGCAGTGTACGCGCAAAACCCTAATTTGGGGGTATACATAGGAAGATTAGTATAGACGGTTCTAAACTAGAACCGTCTGTGATATATAAATATCACAAACAGTTTTTAGTTAAGAACCGTCTGTGATATTTATTATCACAAACGGTTCTAGTTTAGAACCGTCTGTAATAAGCCTTTGCCCTCGGCTATAGTAATTAATATAACTACACCAACCAGCATTCAATAAGACCTCACAGAGTGTATTTCTTTACAACAGCCCAGTGTATTTCTTTAAAATAGCCCAATGAATATAGAGATACATTTGTATGACTCATTCTCAAAATTCACCTACATATCACACATTTTCACATATATATATATATATATATAAATGTAAATTCACAAATACATCACACACATGCATTGTTATATAAATAAATGCCAATTTACATATATACATCATATACGTGCATTGTTATATACATAAATGCAAATGCCCACATATATGTCGCACATTCTAATTCCACTTGCTTATTTACTTTAAAAATTAGCCCTTCATGATGATCAATGCGTATGTAACTAGTTTCGTCACGTTGTTCGTTGTCGACCCTTATGCCATTTCTAAAAGGTGGTAACTCGTCAAATTGATTGTATTCGTCCTCGTCCACTACATTCTCTACTCCGACAATTATCCTTTTTCCTTGAAAAACTACATGGCGCTTCTTATTTGCCGGGTCGGTTACATAGAAAACTTGAACAACTTGATTAGCGAGTACGAATGGTTCGTCTTTGTATCCGACACGTTGGAGGTCTATGGTAGTGACACCGTACTTGTCAACCTTCACCTGTGGGAGATGCACCCAACGGCAGCAAAATAAGGGGATCTTGAAAATCACGTAGTCGAGCTCTCAAATCTCTTGTATGAACCCATAGTACGATTTTCTCACCCCATCAGTACTGAACGCATCTATGCGGACACCGCTGTTCTTGTTAGTGCTCTTTACATCCTGAGCCTGTGTATAGAATGTGTACATATTTATGTCATATCCTTGCCATGTCACAACTGTAAATATTAGCTCTTTTGCCAACCATGTCAGCATCTAATTTGATGAGCTCCTAGCGATTTGCTCCTTCAACCATTAGTTGAATCGACTGTTGTGTTGTCTCATGATCCAAACATCTGGCTGCTCTGGATTCTGTTGTCGAAGCACATCCTTGTACTGGTCAACATAAGGGGTCACTTTAGTCATATGTTACAAGACCGTGAAATGGGCTTGAGCATATGCGCTCATATCTGGAGTGATTGCTTTCCTTCCGATAGTTCCGAAACCCTTGAACCTCCCCGCATGACGAGATTGAGGTACACCTATCGATTGAATCTGAGCCATATAATCGACACAAAACTCAATGACCTCTTTACTTGCATAACCTTCGACGATGCTGCCCTCCGGCCGAGATCGATTTCGTACATAGGACTTGAGAATTCCCATTAACCTCTCAAACGGGTACATGCTACATAGGAATACGGACCCGCACATTTTTATCTCCCACACAATATGAACAATGAGATGGACCATGATATCGAAAAACGAAAGAGGGAAATATATCTCAAGATGATATAAAGTGATCACCACCTCGTCTTGCAGAGCATCTAGTCCTTCGGAATCGATGACCATCTAAGAAATTGTGTTAAAGAAATAATATAGTCTCATGATTGTCTCTCGAACTTTGACCGGTAAAATATTTTTAATTACAATAGGAAGCATCTATGTCATCAGCACATGACAATCATGAGACTTTATGCCATTTAACTTCAAATCTTGCATCGAAACAAGTTTCTTCACGTTGCCAGAGTAACCAGACGAAACTTTGACACCATGCAAGCACTAGCACAGTTCTGTTTTCTCGGCCTTGGACAGAGTGTAACGAGCAGGAGGAAGGTACGTTTATCCATTATCTGTTTCTATTGGTGCTAACTCAAGCATGATGTTCATATTAGCCAAGTCAAGCCGTGTGTAGACGTCGTCCTTTGTTTTATCACGAATGTTCAGTAAGAGACCAATTAAACTGTCACATACATTCTTTTCTACATGCATGACGTCGATGCAGTGTTGAACATCTAGATACTCCCAATAAGGTATGTCCCAAAATATTTATCTCTTCTTCCATATGTTGTTCTCACGAGTCCTCAATTTATGTCCCTTTCCGAGGACAACACCTAAATTCTTAACCATATTATAAACCTCTTTTTCACTTAAATACCTTGGAGGTGAACCATCCTCCTTCTCTCCGTCAAATTGTTTCTTCATCTTGCCATACGGGTGAGCCCTCCAAAGGAATCGACGGTGACGCATGTACACGATTTTGCGTGAGTGTTTCAGCCACATACTCTCGATACCATCTAAGCAATGAGTACAAGCTTTGGCACCTTTTGTACTCTGGCCTAACAGGTTAGCAAGGGCAGGATAATCATTTATGGAGCAGAACAATAAGGAGCACAAAGTGAAATTCTCTCGTTTGTATACATCTGAAGGATCGAAAATGGCAACAGAGGGGGGGTGAATGGTGCCTTTAAAGATTCTGCCCCAAGTATTCACTCTTAAATTCTTCTCCAATAGCTATTGAAGCTATGAAGTAAGAATAAGAAAACTTACTAGAATCCCCCAAAAATGAAATCCAAAGAGGAAGAGGTAGATTGATAAAATTCCATATGAAAATAAACTTGATCTCAGTGATTATACCATACCTACCAAAAAGGACTAGATGCTTAAATCAAAAGATCAAGCATGAGAATGCTAGAGAACAAGAGGGATTTAATTTTTGTTCTGCATTTTTCTTTTTCAATGAACAAAGCACAAGACTGGAAATAGCAAGCAAAATAAAGAAGCACCTTCTTTAAAACTGAGACAAGGAGCAACCTTAGCAGTAGTTACTTGTACTACTTGGAAACCAATAACTGCTAATGTTGCAAAAAAAACAAAACACAGAGAAGCACAAGCAGCCGAACAGGAGAGAAGGCAGCAGTCCTACAGGCAGTGAGAAGAAAAGGCTAAAGAAGCATCCGAAGACCAGTAAGTTCTGCAGATAATGCATGATCCGATTTCTGGAAACTGAACCTAGACAAGCACTGGAATCAAACTGCAAATCTGACACTAGAAAGCCAGTCTTTGCCGAACCAGAAAAGATACTGTAGAGTGACTTTGTTGCTGTCCAAAGGGTGAAGACAAGAAACAAACAATAGCTGGACGAGCTAACAATCTGCACAAAAGTACCTGGACACACATAGTTGCATTCGGCACAGCTTGGAAAGGGGTACAACCGAAAAACAGGAGACTTAAAGTCTTCTCTGGACAGCTTCTGGCCACAAGAAATTTAATACTACAGACTGTCCAAACAGCAGCAACACAGCAGTAAAAATAGCAACAAAACAGCAGTAAAAATAGCAGCAAAAATGAGGGAATAATGTGCTGTCTGCTGGCCGAAAACTGCACAAAAGAGAGGCCTGTTCTCCTGCAAAGAGGACTGCAGACTTGCAGCAAGAACTCCTGGAAACTTACTGCTAATGGGGACTACTTGCAGCCGAACCAAACAAGAAGGCAGCAAACTAAAATCTGAAAAGAAGACAAGATAGAGGACTGCAGAAAACAGAAAATGTAGCAATAACAGAGAGCTATCTGCAGCCAAAAATAGACTTAAAACAATGTCTCCTCTTGCTGCCCAAAAACAATGAAGACTAGCACAAGAAAACTAGCAGGATTGATAACTACCAACATGCAAAATAATAATAATAATAACGAAGACCAAAAACTAGAGAAAACCAGCAGTAGTCGTGCAGGAATCTTGAATCCTTAGCTCTTGGGAATAAAACGGTCAACGGACCTTGAGACAATCTTCCATCACAGAGCAATAACACAACTTGCAACTACTTGACAGGAAATCAACTCACAACAGAACACAAAGGAAAATAGCCATGACAAAAATAACACAAGATTTCATAAAAAGAGGAAGAGAGATGAACGATTAATAACGAGGAATGATTACAAAGGATTCTACATCCAACTCAAGCCAATCTCGTATCCTGGGCAACACATACACCCATAGAGATGGCACTAGAGAAAAACCCTAATTCTTTAGCACAATTCACTCTATCATAAAGCACAAGCATTAGAAAACCCTAACACTCACACCCATCTCTCTCTCTCAACTGCTCAAGTGCACCTCTCCCACTAGAGAGCACCTCTATTTATAGCCTCCACTAATGGGTTTACAAGCACTTTACCCATTAGGTCACACCAACTCTCCACTAATGGGTTTATACACCATTTTACCCATTAGGTCACAACACTCTCCACTAATGGATCATTCCATAGCCAAATCCACTTCCTTATGTGCAGCCCTGCGCATTTACCAAAATGCCACTCCTGCACCTTCTGGGAAGCTTCCTCATTTCTTGCCGCGCATGCCTCACAACCACTTCTAGTCCTCGCCGTCTTCGACACATCTCGATCACTCTGACCTCAGCACCGCCTGTGCCTAGTCCGGTCACCCATGTCTCGCCACGACTCCGTCTCAAAGTCCTGTAGCCATCACCGACAAGAAAACAAATTACATAGCACCACACAAGATATTATAATTAAATATCTGCATCAGTAATTAGCACAAAAATGCCCGGAACAAACTCAGACTTTTTAGAACACGTGTCAATTACTCATCACACAACCGGGGTTACCTCCACATGGTCTCACAATCTCCCCCTTGATGAGTATATTGACAAACACAGAAAAAGCATAAAGTTGAGTTTGAGAGTCAAACATGGTCTAAAAGAAAATCAAGGTAACTAAGACCATATCGACAAAAAAAGAAAACTGGAACATAAACTGAAAGAGCAAAGACTCCAGAAGGATTTTCTCCAAACTTCTCCCCCTTTTGGCAATAAAATCATCAAGATGTTCAAGAGAGAACGAAATGACGTCAAATTATTTATTTTAAGCATTCGGAACCATGAAGATTATCCTAAATGACTTTTTCTAGTATTACACCAAGCCATAACTCATAAAAATGCTATCAAAATAGTGACGATGCATATATAGAAAAGCTAAACCAAATAAGTCATAATCTGAAAATTAGTCCAAATTCTTAGCATATCAAGTCAACAAGGAATATAGTCTAGCTAAAGGTATCCAAGGATTATGCAAGCCATGTCAAATAATCTAAGTGAATAGTCTAGCTAAAGGTATCCAAGGATGATGCAAGCCATGTCAAATAATCTAAGTGAAACCAAGAAGCTAGTATTGAGACAGTTTAGAGTGCTACTAGTTCAAGGATTACTCAATTGTTCATGTACTTGGTCTTTTTGTAAATAAGCAAATTTAACACAATTGACTTTTTCCGAAGATCATTTTTGGTTTTATCTTAGCAAAGCAAGTCCTGGACTAGGAACCATCCACAACTGCCTCCTAAACTTCAACTATTTTCACAAATTTTCTTAGCCATGTGCTAGATCTCAAGCCTTATGCGACCACTCCAAGCGAGAAGTTTAAGGAAGTGATCTTGGTCATCCAAAACTCCCCCTGAGTTCATGCCTAGTGCAATAGCAAGCGGTCTCATGAGAAAGAATTGGTGAGATCAGTTTTTTCGCACAAAAAAAGATCTTTTTACTTTTGCTAATTTTAGTTGAAGTACAAGAATTAACTCATGTTTCACAGAAGAACTAGCATAGCTCAATCTAAACCTCAATAGAAATGGCATTAATCATAAAGGATAACTAAAGACAGACTATTCACAAAAGTGACCATGACATAAATTAATTCAAGTTGTGCAGTTTTTAATCAACTAATCATGGCAAAGACTAGACTACACATATAAAGTCATGATAAATCTAGCAATTTTAGCATACATCATGGCAAGATGTAATTCAGTGTAAACTAATCATACAAGGATAATAATCAAGGCTCCATATAGTTATATTACAATGCAGCATGAAGAAATGCAAGAAAATCCAGCTCCCCCTCAACATGAGATGCACTTTTTAGTTCAAGTGGAGTTATGACAAAATTAAATTCTAGCATACCCAAATGAAATCCCCCTGAAACAAAGCAATAAAACGAGAAGCTGGCAAATAAATCAGAAAGACAGTCCTTAAAGCATAGACAAGATATAGAGGATATTATGGCTCAGACTGACTCTCATCTACCCCATATAACTCTAGAACTATCAGCTGGTCTTCTAACTCACTAGGGAGTAAACATGTTCCCTGTCTACCCAAGGGTGGCCCAACCCTTACTAGACCTATAAGAAGTGAGTAAACTCAACCTAGTGAGAAGAGAGATAGGTAATAAGCAGCATCCTAGAATCACAAGATGAGAGGAAGAAGACTAAGCAACTAGACGAGAGAATCACTCTAATCTATGCTGAAAGAACTAATCCCGAATGCACCCGTATGCAATGCAATGAAGAAGGACAGAAGCAGCAAATATGATAATGCATAAAGCACAAAGCTCCCCCTCACAACAGTCCATAAGGACAGACCACCCCAAGCTCTCCCCGCAAAGCTGAAAAACTAGAGCTATCCAAAGGCTTGGTAAAGATATCTGCCAACTGGTGGTCACTCTCACTGGCGGAGCACTATATCACCCTTCTCCACATGGTCTCTAAGAAAATGATATCTGATATTGATATGCTTGGTCCGAGAGTGCTGCACTAGGTTCTTAGCAATGTTAATAGCAGAAGTGTTATCACAAAAGAGTGGAACACTGTCTATAACTAACCCAAAGTCCCGCAGGGTCCAAGCCATCCAAAGTACCTGGCTGCAACAACTGGCAGCAGCAACGTACTCGGCCTCTGCGGTGGACTGTGCAACACCGAACTGCTTCCTAGAAGACCAAGAAACAAGAGAAGTGACAATGAATTGGCAGGTGCCGGAAGTGCTCTTCTTGTCTATCCTACAGTCAGCAAAATCTGCATCGGAGTAGGCTCTAAGGGAAAGACAAGAAGAGGAAGAGTACCAAATACCATAGTCTATGGTAGCTCATAGGTACCGGAAGATGCGTTTCACCGCCTAGCGGTGAGATACGCGAGGTGAAGTCTGAAATCGAGCACACAGACACACAGAGAAGTGTATGTCCGGTCTCGAGGCAGTGAGGTACAAGCTAACATGATTGCAATGTAATGCTTTTAAGGGCAGTATTTGCAGCTCATATCACACACAATGGCAAGAAAAAAACAAATCGGTCTACACGATGCTAAAACTATAACAGGGTTTTAATCTGACGGCTCCTAATCTTCACGATAATCCTCAATCTTGTCTTAGAATGAAATGACTGCTTGCTTGATCCAATCTTCGCCGCAAAGCTTGAAGAATTCTGGGTTGACCTCCTCTTTGTTTTGGAACACTTGGGACATCTATAGATTTTATGGGGATGAGAAGTCAAATTAAATGTTGAAAATTGATTCGTAGAGAAGGCGAGAATTAAGAATCCTAAGGATAAGGTAAGAATAGAGAATCACTATATATTCACTTTGTTATTTGATTTAGGAAATATAATTTTGAAATTGGCTAAGGCGACCATTCTAACTAGGGCTTCGTCCTACAGTCGATATAGCTCTGATACCATCTCTGTCGAGACCCGAATATACAAATCCGGACTCCCTGTCTATTCCGCACTAGTCCCAGGATCATGCTAGTGCACACAATTAAACATAGATGTCATCACAACCATATACACGATAAAATAAAGGAAAAGCTCACATATCGATAAATCTCAAAAGGTAGGACCTTATGGTCAAGCTTACAATAGACTGGCCCGAAGGCTTAACAAGAGTAGCAGTGGAAATCTAAAATAAAGCGTAGTGGCCAATCGACAAGCCCACACGAGTGGAGAACGAAGCCTAATCCGTGAAGTCATCGAAGTACTCTCCTTCTGGAACCTCCTGCTGGTGATACTCATCTTCCTCAACTGAGCAACATTGGGCATAAAGCCGTGAGTACATTGGTACTCAGCAAGTCGTTTGTAACAAATGAATGCAATATAGTATGCAAGGCTTACCAAAGGATGGCTGAAAGGTTAATTTGCATAAAAGACAGTTAAAATACAAATAATAGATTGAAGGTGAACTTTAAGTAAAACAATAATTAAGTAAATAATCAAAGAAATTAACATACCACTTGCGGACCTCCCATCCACAAGCTAACCAACCGCTTATGGACCTCCCATCCCTAAGCTAAACCAATCGCTTATGGACCTCCCATCCATAAGCTAAACCAACAGTGAACACCTGTCCACTTCCATTCACAGTTTTCAGAAATAACTACCCCTCGTGTGAAATCACCGAGCATTGTCCATGACCAAGGACGCGGCTATTCGAATAGTTTTACACTCTGTAGAGGTTGCACAACTGTACCCACACGATGTGATAATCCTCACGTTAAAGATAATCACAACAACGCCTTTACAAAGTTCAGTTACAACTTAATCCGCCCGCTAGGGTTTCACATCACACCCCCCCTTGCGCCACATGGAAATCAGCAACCATGTTCATCTCAATGGCAAGATTAAAGTTGAAACCTCCCAAATTAATCAGCCAGGTCCATCCCATACTAGACATGTGGTTTGCACGGTAAAGCTCAGATCAATGACACACAAAGTTAAGTCCTTAACAATCCCGGGCGAAACTACCACATCCCCCAAAGTGCACCTGCACTTCCCCCTTTACTGCACGATCACTCGCCCGAGTGCAAAACCAAGTTTGTATAACTATCACCGATGACGCACCAACGTCATAGCACAAATTTTAATAAACATGGCACCAACCACAGTTCCATATCTCATTAGGTCAAATTGATAATTCACATGTAATGATAAACCCGATCATAACTTTAAGCAAGACTAAGCATCTAATCGTACCAACCCATGCGACAAATATCATAACATCACTAGTATGTTTCCCAACCTATGGTGACAAGGGTATCATGGTGTTCAAAGTTATCAAGGAGGGATAAGTTCAAAAGGGACGATAACTACCAATTACAACGGTTGAATAAAAATAGCGATGCAATGTACTTTAAAACAAAATAATTAAATAATAGATTGCAAACTGGGTTCAACATGATCAAAGGACACGACTTGCCTTGGTTATGCTCAGTGAGGGCTGACGTGGCAGGGCTCGGCACGGGCGGCGGCGCTCGGATCGGGCGGCTAAGGTGCGGCCGCGTGGACGCATCCAGGCCGTCCAATCGGATCTGAGGCAACGGCGTGGATGGCGCGGTCGGGAGGCGGGGCGGCGGCCGATCGGCGACGCGTGGCCGCACGACGCGGGAGGCATCGCGGACGCGCTTGCGCGGCGCGCGAGCACGCAGTTGGGCGGCGGGGATTGCGTGGTGCGGGGTGGATCGGCGACGCGTGTCGGGCGGACGGCCGAGATGCGATGCGGCGGATCCAACGGTGGGCGGCACGGCTCGGGTAGGGTTAGGGTTTCACGGCCGTGGCGCGGGAACGGTACGGATGCGGGCACGGGCGCGATCCAACAGCGGGCGACGCGGGCGGGTGGAAGCGCGCGGGCGGCGAGCGGCGTGGCGCGTGGCACGGCGAGCGAAGCGGCACGGGATGGCGACAGGTGGCGTGGGCGGGGATCCGGCGGCGGAGGGAGGGGCGGGGCGCGGGAGAGGGTGAGGTGCGGGGATGGCTGCCGCGTGGCGGGGAGGCGAGATCGGGCGGTGGAGAGAGGGCCAGGGGGTTTTTAATTTAATTTCTTTTTCCAGAAAAACAAATAAAATTCAAATAGCTATAGAAAATAGCAAATAAATCCCAAAAAATTCACCAAAAATACCAGAAAATTCCTTGAGACCTGAGGAACTCAAATAAAATATTTCCAACTCTTGTTAATGTTTATTTTACTCAGATTAAATCATTTTAAAATTAAGAAATTCATTTGAAGCTTAATTTAATTTCAGAAAATGCCAGAAAATTTCTTGTGACACATGGAACTCAATTTAAAATATTTTCAGCTAATTTTGAGGTTTAATTTAATCATATTAAATCCTTTTAAATTTTTGAAAATTCATTTAAGCTTGGTTTTAAATTCAGAAAAATTCCAGAAATTTATTTTTAAATTCAAGGTTTTAAAAATCCCCAAAAATCAGGATGTTACAAATCTTGACATCCATCTGGTAAAGCTTAAAGCTCTTAGAAGCCGCGTAAGCAAGCAAAATTCTAATGGCCTCTAGCCTAGCTATAGGGGCAAAGGTCTCCTCAAAATCTAAACCCTCAACTTGGAAGAAATCTTGAGCTACCAATCTAGTCTTGTTTCGAATGACTACCCCATCCTCACTCTGCTTGTTTTTTAACACCCACTTGGTACCAATGACATTATGACCTCTAGGGGGCTCGACAAGCGACCAGACCTTGTTTCTCTCAAAATTTTTCAACTCCTCATGCATGGCATTGACCCAAGACTCATCAGAAAGAGCATGACTAACATTCTTGGGCTCGAACGAAGCAACAAAGGCAGAGTGGAGACAGAAGTGAGACATGCCAGACTTTGAGCATGTGACGCGCTCAAAGAGATCTCCAATTATCTGCTCTAAAGGATGATCTTTCTCGATATGACGAGAAGGTCCTAGATGAGAAGAAATAGTGGCCTCTACCTCATGAGTTGACGAGGTAGGAACAGAGCCACTAGCTCCTGAGGATGCGGAAGTAATGGGCTGATCTCCTTGAGGTGCGGTGGAAGAAGCAGGCACCTCAAGAGGAGGAGAAACTGGATCGGGTAGACAACTCTCACCGTCGTTCTCCTCATCATCTACAAAGATGGGCTTGGAGTGCTCTACTGAACCTGAGATATCGGGTCTAGTCCTCGGACTGGCCTCATCGAAGGTCACTTCGCAGGTCTCTACCATTTTGCTAGACTCGCAGTTCCAGACCCTATAAGCCCGTGAAGAAGTCGAGTAACCTAGAAAGATCCCATCACAAGAACGTGACTCGAACTTGTCTAGGTTCCCAGATTTCAGAATAAAACTCTTGCAACCAAACACACGAAAATGCGAGACGCTGGGCTTTCGCCCATATCTCAACTCATAAGAAGTTTGATGCAAGTGTGCCCTCAGAAAAACTCTGTTTGAAACATGGCACGCGGTGGCTATCGCCTCTGCCCAAAACTTTCTAGGTGTAGAGCATTCATTGAGCATCGTCTTGGCCATCTCAACCAAGGTACGGTTCTTCCTCTCCACACGCCATTTTGCTGGGGGACATATGGAGAAGAGAACTGGTGCTCTACACCTGTCTCATCGCAAAACCTCTCAAATTAGGAATTCTTGAACTCTGTGCCATTGTCACTGCGGATCGCTCGTAAGGCACCCGGGAGCTCAACAGAAAGCCTACTAAAAAGACCCTGAAAATGGGTAAATGTCTCATCCTTCGAGGCTAAGAAAAACACCCAAGAGTATCTCGAGAAGTCATCGACTACGACAAGAACATACCACTTCCCTCCTGCTGACTGCACTCTAGCTGGTCCAACGGTGTCCATGTGGAGTAGCTGTCCCGGTGCATCGGTCATAGTCACTGTGACCGGAGGATGAGAAGCGGCAACCATCTTGCCGTGCCGGCAAGGAATGCAAACTAGATCTTTAACCATCTTGAGTTTAGGCAAACCACGAATGAAATCGTGGCCACTAACTCGGGTCAAGTGGTCAAAACCAATATGACCAAGTCTCCTATGCCAGAAAGTAAGATCACGGGATTCTGAAGCAACTAAACACCTAAGAGGATCGCCAGAAGACTCAACAAAATCAGCACAAAAAATCCTCTCATATCTAGAAATCCCGCAAACCAGACTTCCCGAAGAATCAATAATTTTGCAATTGTTTTTCTTAAAGCTCACCTCGAAACCGTCATCGATAAGCTGAGAAACTGAAAGCAAATTGTACTGCAGCTTACTCACTAAGGCAACATCTTTCAAAACAAAAGAATCATTAACGCGCACAGTACCTTTAGCGATGACGCGTCCAGAAGAGACATCTCCGAAGGTGATCGTCTCATCACCTGAAGCTCGGGCTAAAGAAGAGAACCAACGGGAGTCTCCGGTCATGTGCCGAGAACAGCCGGAGTCAACAAGCCAAACCTCTCCCTTCCTTGCCCGGCGAACCTGAGTCAACGAGAGAGGGATGGCTCAGTACTGGGATAAATCAAAAAAGATTTTGGAACCCAATACTGAGCCACACGATGAGCAGAAGAAGTAGTCACACACGACTGACCTCTAACTACCCTACGCTCTCTGTCGCTCAGAAAGCCAGAAGGTTTGAAGCTGTTGTTGGGCTTGACTGTTATGGAAGAGCGAGTCGGAGCACCAGCAACATGCTGATCTCGCCGCAGATAACCATCTCGATGGGGGAAACGAGATCTACCCTCAGGACGGCGGATATTACAAACCGAGGCAAATCGAGGATGAGAATCAGAAGAACCAAAAAAACCAAGTCCTCGACCCACCTCAGACTGAACAACTCTAGACCTCATGTCGGTCTTAGGTGCACTCAAGATCTGGGGCTGACCCTGAATACGCTAAGAGCCTGAGCACGGTCTCTCTACGCGATCCTGGCACACCTGAAGCATCGATCCTTTTGACAGAAGGTGTAATGATACTTTGCCTTCTGAGAGACCGAAGTTACAGGTGGAATCACCTTGCTGTCAGAAACCCCTTGGACAAAGCCCACAGACTTAAATTGGACTTTCTCAGTTCTAGGCTCAGTCTCGATCACACCTGGTGCTATGGGTCTGAGCACGGCAGGTGGATGCTTCCTCATGTCCTCATAGAAATCATATCCTAGACCCTGATTAAATCTGCAGATCTTAGATTGGCCTTGAATAAGATTGAGCTTCTTCTTGCCTCCTACAAATCTCTCGAGAGTATTCATAAGATACTGACACTCCCGAAAGAGAGGTGCAAGAAGAGCAGGGGGAAGGAGAGACAGTAGAAGGTAAGGAAGTAGAAGAAGAAGAACCAACAGTAGAGGAACGAATGGCATGTGCACGCACAGCCGCCTCAGAAGGGACAGTCCTACTGCTAGCCATTTGGTTCACGTCGCTAGGCATCTCTACCTTACCCTTGGGCTTCTCCCCAACACCAGCACACACATTACAAGCAGATGGTTGCTTCTCTAGAAGGTCCTTAGTTAGCTTCACACATTTTTCATTCAAAGCAACGAGTTCAAATTTTAGTTTTTCACAATTATTGCATGGTGAGCTAACAGGGTCTTTAGACGCATATTGAGCC
Source organism: Melocanna baccifera (assembly GCA_036346265.1). NCBI lineage: Eukaryota > Viridiplantae > Streptophyta > Magnoliopsida > Poales > Poaceae > Melocanna > Melocanna baccifera. The sequence goes on from JAYEVJ010000047.1 coordinate 92,171, forward strand.
ATTTTCTTGTTATGATCAATCATTTCTTGAAACTGTTTTGAGACAGATTCAAGCTCAGCAGTCAATTTGGGACAATTCAAGCATGAAACAATAGGCTCAAGCAAAGAAACATGCAATTCAGTAATTTTATGATCTGTTCTTTTTAAGTTCATTTTCAAGTTATTGCAATTTTCACAAGTTTCAGGCAGATCAATAAGCATAGTGTAAAGACCTCTAAAAGCATTATCCTTATCCTCACATGAGGTGCAAGAAGTAGTCTGAACAGTAGAGGAAATAGAAGCAACCCTACTCATCTCTAGTTCAGCAAGCAGACTAACATTCTTCACCTTAAGCAAATCAAGCTCAAAAGTCAAACTATCATGAGAGGTCCTTAGCTTCTCCATATCTCCAAGCAGGGAAGAACATACATCATATTCGTCACGGGAGGGAGTAGACATAAGTGAAGTATGCTCCCGTGACAGTCTCTCTACTTCCTTCTCAAGATCCACAACCCTAGCTCTAGATCTAGCATAGAACTTTCCTAGCTTCAAAAATGCATCATAGAGCTGGTCGTAGGCGGGACCTACCTCATCGGAGTCGCAGTAGAGCTCACTGTCGCTGACGTCGGCATTGTTGTTGGCCATGAAGCACATGCCGATGAAGTTATTGCCGTCCTTGGGATCTTGATCATCCTTGCCGTCGTCGTCGCTCGACCCCTCCATGTCGCTGAAGTCGATGTCATCGAAGGCAGTGAGGACGCGGTGGAAGAGCTTCTTGGTTTTACCAAAGTTGTGAAACTTCTTTTTGCCTTGAGCATGGGCTGGGGACTAGGATCAGTGACCAAAGCCATCGACTGAGACTTCGACTTGCGAGAGACAATGTCAATCTCGTGAGTCATGAAGCGTGAGTACAACGCATCAAGAGTCAATGAACCGACGGCTCAGAGGTTGCTCAAAATCTTGTGAAATCTCGCAAAACACTCATCCAAGGACTCGTCAGCGAGCATTTCAAACTTGTTATAATCTCGCTTGAATTGGTCCTGTCATACGGTCTTAATCTGGGAGGTGCCCTCATGGTATGCATTGAGAGTATCCCAGATATCGTAGGCCGACGTGAGATGAGAAATGCGATCGAACTCGTTCCGACTCAGACCCTGGATTATAATGTTCCTTACCTTAGCATTCGCCTCAACATCACCCATGTTATTAGCATTGATGTTTTCATCGGTAGGAACAATAAAACGAGTTTTAACTTTTCTCCAGATCTCATAGCCTTGAGCCTGTATGTAAGACTCCATCCTACTCTTCCAAAAGGGATAGTCGACCCTATCGAAGATAGGTGGCTTGGTGGAATACCTGTCTGTTGCCATGGCTCGCAGACTGGTTAAGATCTATAGACGAGAGTTAACCGGCTCTGATACTAATTGAAGGACCGAAAATGGCAACAGAGGGGGGTGAATGGTGCCTTTAAAGATTCCGCCCCAAATATTCACTCTTAAATTCTTCTCCAATAGCTATTGAAGCTATGAAGTAAGAATAAGAGGAGGGGCGGTGGCTGGCACTATTTTGCCGATGGTGACCTCCCAAACACAGTGCCAAAAACCAAGCGCATGTATCTCCAAGCAATCTCGATTTCTAATCTATTTTGTGAGACTGATCTAGATTCTAGCTATTTGATCTAATAAATCTCAGGTGTGATGTAATGATGCATACAAAATATAGATCAGTATGAAACTAGAATCAGTTAGAACGATTCCAATCTAATTATGGCATTGCAAATAGATCTAGTATCAATCTAGATTGAAATATAAATTACAATGCATAATAGATCGATTCATGATTTGCATACTTTTCACCTTAGAGAGCAATTCGTGCTGATAACGTATTAAGAAATCGATGGAGAAGTAGATGAACGGCAATGCAATCCATGTAATCAATCAACACAATCAATTGCCAAAAATAATAGATCAATCATATGACACACCAATTGAGAGAAAACATCAGAATGAAGTCTTTAGTAATCTATGATCTCAAATCTATTTACATAGTATAATGCCTCTCTATTTGTAGTCTAAACCCACCAGAAATAATTTTGGTATTTGCCTATATCAAAACCATCTAGGTTCCGTAACCGTTGCCATGCTGCTCTTCTTTTCTCATGCCTCTCTCACATGAACATTGTGCAGGCAATTGGATGTCGTTGCATGCAAACGGCATGCACAGTATGCGAGCATGCATAGTTGACTAGTGAAAACCAGGTATGACTGCACATGCGTCCAACAGCAAGTCTCTGGCAGCATGTGGCTACAGTGCAGCCAGGAATTCGCGCACGGGGCCAAAGGATTCTGTTACCAAACCTATAATGTCCCGGTGTGGGCAAATACCCGAATTACCCTTAGTGAGTTTTGACTATAAATAGGGAGGCATTGTACTATGTAAAATAGATCTACTAATCAATAAAGTCAATGTTCTGGTGTTCTATCATTTTGGTATCTCCTGTGATTGATCTATTGTTCTTGGTGATTGTGATCGTGGATTGCGTTACCGTTCATCTACCCCTACATCGATTCTCAACACGTTATCAGCACGAAGCCCTACGAGGTGTATATTATGCAAATCGTGAACCGATCTATTATGCATTGCTGTTCATATTTTTCAATCTAGATTTATTTTGTGTTCCCTAGCAATGCTATGTTAGATTAATCTTGTGATGATTATTCCTAGTAGTAAGATTGGCCTATACTTTGTGGTCTAGATCTAACAATCCAGTAGATTTGGCATGATCATCTAGTCTCTAGATCCGTCTACAATCATCTGATTAGAACCAAATCAAAATCAAAACAAATACTCAGCACTATAGAAGAAATCAATCTCATTGGATGGGCCCGAAGCCCTCAATGGCCGTAGGCCGCCACATGGACACCGGTCACCGGATCGTCGGATCCCACGGCCGCCATATGGCTCCGGCCGCTTAGAAGCCACAATAATTGAACCCTCGTTGGCAGTCGTGCTTGAAGCGAACCCTAGCTGTAGACGCCCAAGAAGCAAGCCCTGTCGCCGCAGAACGACACTGGATCTGGTACCTCCACACCGTGCCCGAAGCACACCCGAGATCACCGGCACCGCAGCCACGGTAGCACGTCGGTCACCGACTGTTGCCACAGCAACCCACCATTACGAGTCGAGATTGTATCTCACTCGGAGTCTATTATCCAGACCCTTACTATACCATTCATTAAGTGTATAACCCTATAGGTTCATGTATACTTGGTTGTAACTCGAAAGCACCTTTCCGATCACTGTTCAGCAGCGGTTCCTAGGGATGAAAACGGATCGAATACGATCGAATAGTCTCAAATATGAATATGAATCCATATTTTTAAGATGAATATGAATACGAATTCGAATATTTTCAAATACGAATACGAATCGAATATCGTAACGAATACGGATTCAAATCGAATGTATACTTCAGTCGAATACAAATATCCTCCTATAACTTCTGTAACAACTTAATTCGGTCAAACACGAATGCTACTGGGCTTGGCTGCTGGGCCGACCGGCCGACATAGGAAATGGATCGAATAGTATCGAATACAAATGCGAATATGAACATTCTCAAATATAGATACGAATATTGTCGAATACGAATATGAATATTTTTGAATACGGATTTTGCTTACCATATTCGTGTTTTCTCGGATAAAAATATTGGATAAAACAGATTATCCGTTACTATTTCTCACCTCTAGCAATCCCTAGCAGGACATATCGACTCTCAAATATACACAAAGATTAATTTGGATGAACCTTATGCAATATGTTCTCTAACATGTGTCCACATTATTGATTTGATATCTCTATATCTATTATCGGTAAAACATAGTCATCAATCAATACATGTGGTGATCTATAAGTGATGATACCACCTAGAGTACTAACTAAAACTGACAAAGTAATCTGCTGCATACCCAAGTACGTACTCCTAGCAAACTCTAGTAACACAAACAAATAGGTAGCTTTAGAATAAAAAAGAACAAATACCTCATGAGAATCCATAAATAAATTACATGTCACCACGTCAGGATGTCATACAGTCTCAGGTGTAGGCATGACGTAGACTCCAGATGGTGCTAGGGCGGCGAAAACCCCGATACTCCGAATTGAATTTAATAAGCACATAATAGCAAGTCAAACTGGAAAGGAAATAGAGAAGATATCTGGATTGAATTCCATCATTTTTTTCTTCCACACGTTGAATAGTCTGATTCTCCGATCGGATTGAAATAGGAATGCATATACTTCGTATAGTAAACCTGGGGGACTCCCCGGCCGCTCGTCCATGCCACGTATGCCTGATGCGCTCTTGTGCGTGTGTCTGGGAGCGTGCGGTGTCAGCGTTCGTGCACGCTGGTTAGCAAGCCGCGATGTTGCTGCGTGCTGCTGTGCGCTAGGGCAGCCCGAGTGAGTGCGGTTGTGCGTTCGTTAGTAGGCCGTGCTTTCCGTGTGCGTTCGCTTCGTATGTGACAGATAGTGGCCGTGTGAAATGCTTTGAGAGTAAGCCTCATGTCTCGTTGTTCACTTTGCGCACGCGTTTTTGGATATGAGTGTACCCCTGACATCTCTGCCCCGCTTGCTTGTTTCCTGTTGTGGTATGCGTTCTGGTGGTAAGTTTCGTTTTTGCTCTTGTGCTCGTTTGGTGTGCTGCCGCCTGCGTCTTCCGGATTTTGGCAGGGATTCGTTGGTTTTGCTTTTCGGTTTGTGTGTTGCGTCCGTCTGTTGCTCCTTCTTGGTTCTTCTTTCTGTGGAGGTTTCGGCGTGGTCCCTGCTCCTCAGTTCTTCTTTCGGCGGTGGTTTAAGCGTCTCTTTGTTTGGTTGGGTACTTTTCCGACCTGTTCGTGGCTTCAGTTTTTTCTTTGTTATTGTTTGCTCGAGGTATTGCTTCTTCTATGTTGTTCTTCTGGTTTGGCCGGTAGTACCCGATTCAGCTTACAATGTGAAAATTTTCCTCTAGGTTCGCTCATTTTTTGTGTGAGCTCTTCAGGCCTTTTCCGGTTGCTGCGTGTTTTGTTTGCTTAGAGTTTGTGCGGTGCTTGCCATCCTAGATTACTATGCTTTGTGTACTGGTACCCGCTCCGGATCAGAATGTGACTCTTTTTTGTGATATTTTTTAGGCTTTCTTTGGGTTCTTGCCCTTTTCGCTGTTTGTTCTTTCTCTGGTTTGTGATTCTTTTTGCGCAGGCTCTCTCTTTTTTTGTGAGTTCTTCTATGTTTTTTTAGGACTTGTGCGGTACTAGCTGTTCTCTGGTTTGTGATTCTTTTTGCGCAAGCTCTCTCTTTTTTGTGTGAGTTCTTCTATGTTTTTTTAGGACTTGTGCGGTACTAGCTGTTCTAGATTTGTGTCTTTTGTGTTTGCGGTACTAGCTGTTCTATATTTGTGTCTTTTGTGTAATGCTGCCCGCTCCGGAGGAGAACATGGCTGTTTTTCCCGAGATCGTTTATGCCTTTTTTGGGTTATTGCCCTTTTCTCTGTTTTTTCTTCTTTTAGTTTGCTCGGTAGTAAACGATTCAGCTTAAAAAGTGAATCTTTCTACCTCGGTTCTTTGTTTTTTTGGTGAGCCCTCCTGTTTTTTCCCTGTTACTGCGTGCTTTGTTTGTTTAGGGTTCGTGTGATGCTAGCCGTCCCAGATTAGTGTGATCTGTGTACTGGTACTGCTTCCAGATTAGAATGTGATTCTTTTTTCGCAGGTTCTTTATGCTTTTTTTGGGTTCTTGGTCTTTTCCCTATTTTTTTTTGTTCTTTTAGTTTGTCTGGTGTTAACCAGCCTATCTTTTTTTTGGGTTCTTGGTCTTTTCCCTATTCTTTCTGAAATATTGTTCGATTTTTTATTAAAATATTTGTGCTCTTACAGTTTGTGTAGTATTGCCCTCTTTAGATATTGCTTTTTTGGCCTAACTTCTGTTTTAACGTTCTTCGGGTTCCCTTTGCACGAAGCTACCTTTCGGGGCTTCCTCTATGAGGGCGAGAGCGTGCACCTTTTTTTTTGTGTTCTTACGAAGTGTTTTGTTTGGATTAGGTTGCTTTTTTTTAGGTTCTTGGTTTTTTCTCTGCTTTCTCGAAAGTAGTGTTTGACCTTATACTAGAATGCTTGTGCTCTTATAGTTTTCTTTGGAAATATTATTCAAGCTTGTATTAGAATGCATGTGCTCTTATAGTTCGTATAGTATTGCTCTCTTGAGATATTGCTTTTTTAGCTTAGTTCCTATTCTAACGTTCCTCTGTTTTTGTTCACAGGAAGTTGTTTATTTTGGCTTCCAATTCACGTACTCCGGTCGTCTATTCTCCCTCTTGATTGCTTTTTCCTTTTGCGACTTCCTCAGAGACGATTAGTCGTTTTACATTCTGCTCCAGTTTCTTCGGAGTCACGATTGTTCTGCGTTCGCTTCTATCGGAGGTACTATTTCTTTTCCATTGTTCTTACACTTTATGTTATTGTGCAACCTTTTCTTTGATTAGGTGCTTTCAGAGATAATGTGCACCTTTTCGATGTTTTTTGTGTTCCTACAAAGTATTTTGGTTGAGTTACAGTGTACTTGTGAACAGCAATCCAGCATTTTTTAAAATTAGTCGGTTTTAGATATTATGGCTGCCTAGGCCAGCACATATCTTTACATATTAGCTATGTGCTGCTTAGATTTAGATATGAAACCAGTGAAGGATAACTATATTTGTACTACTTTTTGTTACCGTGCTTACAAAATCTTCTACGATCCTAGTGTTCTTACCAGCATGGTTTTCAAGTGTTGATGTTTCTGTTCTAATATTGAACTTACCTTTTCTCTTCCTCTTCACCGGTGCTTTGCTGCTTGCTTCCCATAGATATGTTTTGCACTTGCTTCCCAGAGATATTTTTTGCATACACAGCTCAGGTTGCTTTATCTACCACCTTCACGTATTAGTTATGTGCTGTTTGCATTAGAACGTGAAATCGCTAAAGAATCTCTATATTTGCACTATTTTCTGTTACCATGGTTACAAATTTTTCTACGTTCCTGTTGTTCTTATCGATGTGTTTTTCAGATATTACTATTTCTGTCCTAATATTGACCCAGTGTTTTTCTTTTCTATTCGCTGATGCTCTGTTCGTTACTTCCCGTAAGCGTTTCTTGTATACACAGTTTAGTTGCCTTTTCAGATTTACACTGTGGTAGATTTACCTTGTTTTTTTTTTACTGCCATCCATTGTGTTCCTGCAGCGGTACCTTTCTCTTTATATTTCTTATGTATTTCTTCTTTTTTGTTCTTTATAACCTTTTGTTTCCTCTCTTTCAATACTAACCTCCTAGTGGGATTGTCTGTCTATTCTTTCTTACTATCCGATTTTATGGATTCCTCATGCTCTACTAAAGCTCGCTGTGAAGAAATTTTTTGCGGGAAACACCCAGTTGACTCGATGGCTTCATTGCTATCCTCTATACATGCTTTGTCACCAGTGTTTCCACAGACACGCCCACAGCCATGTATGATTGCTATTAGTGCTACATACCTTATGTCTAGCAAACTCTTTCCGTTTTCCAGCCTTCTTAGCCCCTTTTGGTTCCTCACTATTTTTTTGTTGTATTTACTTTGTTGTGTTACAATGTTTTCCACAGACGTTAATACACTTCTTCAATGGAAATAAGTATTGTATTCAAGAACACTACATGAAAATGAGAGCTTACACCATCAGCTTCACATATCTCAGCAAAAGGTACAACAACTCATACAGGAGCTCCATTGTTTTCACATGCTAGAAGCGGGAGAAATATCAGACTATGCAGAATCCCCCGATATCCCCACCACCAGTCAACCACGGCAGCAACAACGGAGAAGGCCAACCGCTCGAGAGTATCGTAATAGATTCCAAGTATCTACATCCAGAACGCCACCAGCAGCACCAACAAACAACAACGAGTAAATCCAACAGACCTCCAATAGCCTTCTACTTTGCAACAACAGCAATTTCCAATTGGTCTTTTGTATACAATTGCTGCTAGCAAAATACCTGCTTCTATTTAGTCTCTGTCTACTGCTACTTTCCTTATCTGTTCCACTTCACTTTTCTTGGTCAGAAAAACCTCCTTTCACACTTCTTCATGACAACTAAGAACAACAGCTATACAAAATCCTTTTACCAAAAACATCTACGTTTTTGCACCCCAAATAATACTTTACACTCATATACTCTTTACTTCAATATACAATAGAGACTCCTTTCCAAATATTTTACACATTTTTTCCGCTACTTTACTAAACTTTACAAATAATAGAGTATCCATACCTTTTACCAAACAGATTTACATTTCCTTTTGCTAAAACCTACAATAAACACCCACTTTCTAATTCAACCATAACACATATTACCATTTTTCCCATATTTTCCTATCTACATCACTTATATTATTTAGTTTCTTTCACAGCTTTTCCCACCCGATATCTAACTATGTTTTAATTCCATACATATAAAATCAAAAAAGCTTTCCCTATTTTATATATATTTTGTGCCTACTCTAACAGCTTCTCAGAATAACATAAAGTAGTCATATTTCAATAAACATTTCTACCTTTCCTTACATCAAATAAAAGATCACATATCAATTTATTCAGTTCTACATACACAAAATGCTCTTCTTCTTTTCTTACTTTGTACACTACCTATCTTATTCAAAACCTCCTGCCCTTTTCTCCTTCTCATAACTGCTTGCAATTCCAAAAATGCTCTTCCTCTTTTGTTACTTATATGCGACACTTATCTTATTCAAAACCTCTTACCCTATTTTCCTTCTCATACCTACCTATGCTTCCAACGATGCAACTCACACTATTTTCATTACGTTACACCAAACCAGCCTTCCACTTAGAAATCATACTTCGATTTTCTTTTGCTAAAAAAACGTATGCACATCTATTTACCTACACGTATTTCAAATGTTTTCCCTTTTTACCTCCTTACCTATTTACATCACTTATGCCGCTCAATTTGTTTTACAATCTGTTCTCCCTCACAGACACTTACATTTCCATTCTACAAACATAAAACACATGCTTTTTCCCTCACCTTATATAAAATTTGATCGGTGAAGGTAATAAGAAGTGATGGTATTAAAAATCTTTTATTCTAATCAAATCAAGATTTGAATATATTCTTGAATAACAATATTTGTTGAAAATTAAGGTAGCCCATGCGGGTGCATAGGTTGATGACTACTAAATACAAATAACTGGTGAAATTCAAGGCACCTCCTTCGATTTAAGGATAAAAAATCCACAATAATCCTGTAAAAGGAAACAACTAGAAATTCTCTCATTAATCTAGATAAAAAGAGAGAAATCTACACTGTTTATTTTAGTAGGGCTAGATCTGTACTACTTAAAAAAAAGTTCATTTGCTTCTACTCCCTAGCCTCTTCTCTCTCTCTGGTTGTTGGATATTAAATAATAATAATAATAATAAATTAATAGTAACAGCACACAAGCTCCATTGTTACTTCCAGCTGGTTGGTGTAGTCACGTACGGGTGATCCATAATTTACATGGGATCCACCTGGTAGTGAGCGTGGTTTGTATTCGGTTTTTGCCACGATCCTTTTCGTTTATTCCGAATGGCGTTTGGTGGATCCTAGCACCTGCATGTCGGTGGTAACGGGTTGGATCATGCCGTGCGGATATTTGCTGGCCGTCCGGTGTGGGGCCACCTGTCGGTGGGTTTCTTGTTGGCCGATCCATTCATTTTTTTTTTTGACTCCGCTTGCTTGCTTCATCAACGGATTAGACCGGGTTCTGATCTAATCTCCCCCCCCCCAGCAGTAATTATCTACTGTTATTAATTATCTCATCTAAAAGAAATTACCTGTTGGTTCTATCCAGATTTGATTCGTACAAGCAGGACAATTTTTAGCACGTAGGGGTGAGCACTTTTCGACTATCAGCAAACAGTCGTAAGTTATTGTTGCCATTTTGCACAAATTCAGCCACATTGGCTTCTGTTAGGCTATAAACAAGTTCACGTCGAACGAGTTTGGCCTTTTAGGCTTAACTTGCAGAAACTTGAGCCGAGTTCGAATTGAGATCTGAACCTAAATTTGGGCTCGAGCTCGGCTCGTTGAAGCTCAATAACAATTAAAATAATTTATTATGCACTAATTTTCAAAAATAAGAAAAATTCGAGTTCAAGTTTGACTCGAATAAACTCGATAATAATCAAAATAATTCAAATATACATTAATTTTCAATAATAAAAAAGCTCGAACTTGAGTTCGGCTTAGATAAACTCGGTAAGAGTTAATATGTATTACTATTTAAGCTCGAATCGAGACTCGCGAACTATTCGAGTTCGACTCAGTGAAACTCGTGAGCTTGAAATCAAACTCGAGTTTGACTTGTTTAAAGCTCGAGCTGAGCTTGAATCGAATTTAGAACAAGCCGAATTTGAGTAGCTCATGAGTCTCGAGCTTTTTTTATAGTCTTAGTTTCTGTACAATATTGCATTCCATTTCTTACTATTCTTTTTTATATGTCACACTGAGATTTGGGCTGGACGTCTTTAATTATTTGATATTTTTTACAAGTAAAGTGCACGCATTTTTCTTTGATGTTGTGAGGTTCATGTTTGGTGGTTTGGACCAAACGATCATCATATCTCTGCTGTTTGGTGCACGTTTATTTAATTTTTGAAATCAGATGGAATCTTGCACGAGGAGTCTGGCTAACCAACCTAGCCCGGAATTATGGACGATGGTTATCCCACAAGTTTAACAGATAGTCGTAAATATCTTTTGTAAAGAGCGATTTTACGGCGTCTTTTCTCTTTTTTGAAAAAAGTAGGGGTAGGTGAATATAAAAAAGTATTTTGGATTCTGGAACCAGGTTCTATTTCTTCTTCTTGTTCATGGTACCTCGCAAAAAGGGAAAATCTTGCTGTTTTTGTTGTTGTTGAGAGTAACGCAAACATGCAGAGGCAAATCCACGAAACTCCAAAAGTAAAGGGCCGGCCATGGGTGGTGTTGGCCTGCCCATGCCCAATCCAAAAGTATGGTGTCAAATTAAATATAAATTAATAAAAATTATAAATTTTATATTTTGAATAAATATTTTTGATGTCAAATTTATATTAAAAAAGTAAGTTTTGAGACTAAATATTTTTTAGCATAATGACTTCACAACGAGGACAATTATAGTAATGCGATTTGTGTGTGTATACGTATGGTTGTATTCTAAATATAAATTACAAAAATATTATATATAAATCTAAATATGGGTAATTTTAAAACTGAAATTGCAAAAAAATTTGTAGTGTCCTAATAAATAAAAGTTTGTAAATAAAATTCCAGGCAAAACAATATGTTATACAAATATAAAAAGGGCAAAATTGGCTACAGATTACTCTAAATTTGTGACGTTTAATCCAAAACACTGTCTATTTTGTCTTAGTTGAAAGACACTATACATTGGTGGCTCTTTGCTGGTGGACACTCCACCATTAAAATATCATTTTTGGCTAAGAGAAGAGGGAGCCACCTGTAGAATCGAGGAGGCCGATCAGAGAGGGGGTGAATAGGTATTTTTTTAAAAAAATTGATTATAACCAAATGTAATAATGCGAAAGAGTAAACTATTTGGTTTTGCACAAGACCTAAACTATCTAAGTTTGGCTAAGTGCACCAACAATATAGTTCTATCTCAAGATAAATAATTCGAGGAAGACAAGCACTCTATTTAATTCAATGAATATGGATTGCTTGAATAAAAATTGAGCACAAGAGAACAAACCATAATAGCACACGATGTTTTACCGTGGTGTTCGAAAACTTACTGGTTTTCCCTAATCCACATTGAGGTAAGCCCAAACAAATTGAACTGGTTCTATGAATTAAGCCTAACCAGCTCAATCTACTAGGGCTGCTCTTCCTCCACTCTGGAGATAATGGGCATCACACCACTCACAATACGTTGGGCCTTCTCACAAGCGTTTTGAGAACATCACCAGACCACCACGCCTCTGAAGTCGTCTAGGAGTCGCAAACTCCAAGAGTAACAAGTTAGAGACTCTCACTTGAACGAATCAAGTATCTTAACTCAATGGATATAAAATCCACCACCAAGTGCAACACATACATAAAGTTATGCCTCTCCAGCACACTAAGTGTAACACATGCACATTTGAAGGAGAAGACTTGCTCTTAGCTTAAGGAATGGAAGAATAGCACCAGCAACCTTATCCTAACAGCTCTTGAGGAGGTATTTATACCCTTCACACAAAACTATCCGTTGGAACAAGGAAAGGGCAAGAATCAATCCGAGACCCGGTAGTACCACCAACATATAGCCAGTAGTATCGCAATCCTCTCAACGGCTATAAAACTAGCCATTATAACAAGCTATCGGTCAGACCACCAACACAGGGACCAGTCTGACCGCCACAAGAAAAGTCACCCTAGTGGGAAAAAAAGTATCGCGAAAGGAACAATAGTACCGCGGAGCGGTCAGACTGCTACATACATGCTGGTCTGACAACCGGGCGGTCTGACCACCATGTACAACCAGTCAGACTGGTCTGGCTAGTCAAACCACCACATGTATGTCAGTTTCACTGCCCCCTTGAGGGCTGGCTCAAGACAAGTGCAAGCACAACATTTTCTTTGATCACTTTGCACAACAGCTTTGCAAAATATAAAGATATGCATTCAAGATTAATATGTGACTCTCAACAGGTTATAGAATACATCCACAAATCTTTTAGAATCACATCTCAAAGAACGACGACATGGACTTGAATTAATTCAAAATACCTTTTCAAACACAAGTCACATGTACCAACGGATTTTCACATGAGCTTCAATCATTTGAGAGACACATTCCAAATATTAGCATCATGTAAGGAGGGAAAACAGCATGGACTTCAATATGTTGCAAAATACATTTACAAACATTTAGTCACATGTCACAAAGGACTTACGCATGAGCTACATCCATTTTCAAAACATATTCAAAAATATTAGCGTCATACCACGGAGTGTGCTAGAGCAATTAAGTGAGCTATCAACACATGATACATTCAAGCTACTAGTTATGACCTCTTTTAATAGTACGGTATCCTATACTAGTAACCTGGTATTTCAACTAAACACCAAGATCGGTAAAAGGTTAGGAACACATCTTATCCCTAACTAGTCATACCTTTGCCTTGCGCATCCACTTGAAGATTGATGATATATATCTCAACTTCAAGTTTGAGTTATAACTTATCAACACATGAAATCTTTATTTGCTTGAGGATGATCAACTGCATAAACCCATTTCAAGTCATCCGTCACCGTGAGACATATCCTGTTCATTCATCTCAATAAAAAATATTAGTCCAACAATAGAATTGTCATTTAATTACCAAAACATGTCATTAACTCATAATGACGGGTCTAGATCCTTCACCACCACAGTTTATTGTTTTTCTGCAAAAACATAAAAAAAATAGTATCTTGGAGTAAATACCACAAATTTAGAGTGTCATCCATCCAATTTTACCTATAAAATACTGGAATAATACTTCCAAAAACTGTGGCAAGCATTCACCCATCAGAAAAATAACTTTTAATTTAGAAATAATGCATTAAAAACTTGAACTAAAATCATAACAAAAATGCTCAAATATATGTAAATTCAAAACAAGGAACATGGAGGATAAACAAATCTTGCATTGGTCAAAGCATAATCTTTAATAAGACATCTTTATACTGTAGTTTGAAACTAAAATTCTCCTATACAAATAATATTCTCCTATATAAACTAACATTATTAATATTTAAACGTATTTAAATAATCTAGCCTGTGTGACGCATGGGTTGATAACTGGTATCTCAAATGCAAAATCTAACCAAGAGATTAGTTCATTTAAATAATTGGTTATGCTTTGAGAAGAATCTTTGGCTATGATTCGTTAATCATAATAAGAGTCCACCAAATTAAAGGTTGCATATTTCTATTTTTGTGAGAATTTCTACCATATTTTTTATCTTTTTCTGCTAACATACATCGGTTATGGTCTGTTAAATATAATTAGGGTGCACAAATTAAGGTCTAGATGTTTCTACTTTTCGTAGATTATAGCAAACATTCACTACCCTAATCTAGCAAACATTCACTACCCTATTCTACGTTTTTTCATGCACAAACCCTCGAACTCACTCTTGAGGGTCTGCACGCGCGCCTCTTTGACACAATCGATGCTGACGTACATCGTCTTGAGCTTTCTGGTCTTCTCCAGGACTCCTTAGAAGATGGTCGCAAGGGCCATCTAATCTTTGAGTTCATCAATGTCATCGGCTGCCATAGCATCTCAAACGCCTTAGGCCTTCATGAACACCTTTATCTTAATTGCCCATGCGCCGTAGTTACTCTTGTTTAGCATAGGATATTGAAGAGAGACACTATTTTTCTCTTATCGGTACCCTCGATAAACCACCACCGGCAATAATGGTGCAACTCGACGGCAACACCGATCTTGCCCTTGGCATGACTCTAATATCAAATATTGAAACTAAGCTAGGATCATATGTAAATTTTTGCATGGACACACGCTTTTCACGGAGAAAATGATAAATACAAAGAGATAGCGACAATGTCGCCGCTAAGCGTCTTTCACTACTACAAAAAAAAACGTTTATATCAGACATCTCATCACAGACGGTTCATAAAAACCGCCTGTGTTAAATGCAATCACAGACAATTCTTGATAAGAACCGTCTGTGATATGTTTTCCGCTTTACACATCTCTAAAATTTCATAAATTTCCGCCTGAGTTCGAGTAGGATTCCATTTTAACACACCTTTAGTAAAACGGGCATAACTTTTGCATACGGTGTCTGTTTTCGACATTCTTGTACTCGTTGGAAAGCTAACGACGAGCCCGATCAAAAAAACGACCTACTTGTGCTAGTCACCCTCGAAGACCCCCAAAATCAGCTATCTTGAGCCTCAAATTCGAATCATAGTTTTTTATTTCTGTTTTTGCCAAACTTTTCGATATTCCTTTCAAAATTTAGGGTTCGTCTCAACTGCAAAGTTGTAGATCTCGTCGAAACCTTTCAAATGAGTATATATAAACCATACAGAACTTTATTATTTTATATTTTGAGACTAGTTTTTTATATTGTATCTGTATATATATAGCCAATATCACAGACGGTTCTTACCAAAGAACCGTCTGTGATACTATTACCAAGAACCGTCTGTAATAATTTGTTCTTTGACCATTGGGCCCGTCAATCTTCCTCAACCTAATTCCAGCCAATAGAAACCGACCAACCCACACCCCATAGATTGTAACTCTCCCTCTTCTATAAATACTCACCCGAACCCATCCACCCCCTTCCTTCAAACGTGTCTTAAGCTTTTTCCCTCCATTGTTTCTTCTAGTATTTGATTCTGTGGTATTTAGGTCTCCATCGTAGCCTCCATTGTTGCTACTTTGTTGGGTTTAGGGTTGCCCGAGAGCTTACAGTGAGGCGGCCGCTAAGAAGGCCTACCCGAACTTGTGATGGTGGATTATTCTCTGCTATGTTGCTTCCATTGTTCTCTCCATCGTAGCCTCCATTGTTGCTTCCATTGTTCTTTACTATGTTCTCTGCCATTGTAATGGTGGATTGTAATCTTGTAATATTGTAATGATGGATTGTAATATTGTGATATTGTAATGGTGGATTGTAATAGAAATAAAATGTTCTCTGCTATGTTTGATATCGTATTTGCTTATTTTCGCTTGTTTTCAAAAAGTATAGTTAACATTTCTTGAGGCTAACTGAAAAATAGAAAAAATTTTACGTATAGAATAAACTATCATAGACGGTTTTGTAGTATAAACCGTCTGTGACTCACACATCACAAACGGTTCTAAACTAGAACCGTCTGTGATACTCAGTTTAGAACCGTCTGTGATAGTGTTTTTCACAGATGGTTCTAGTTACAAACCGTTTGTATTGTATTTATCACAGACGGCTCACAAATCGTCTGTGATAACCTTCGATTATCACTGACCCATAAATTCAGATGGTTCAAAAAATTGTCTGTGATGATGATTTCTATAGTAGTGTTTTCTGATTTCTATTATTCCACTCCTCAAAGATTTCAATGGACCACGTCTCAATCCGCTATTGGTGCATGGTGCCACCTCTCAGTCCTGCATGCTGCGCACGGTCAAGCACCATCCCATGCACCTCTCAGTCCACAACTCATTGACTAACTGACCACACGTCCTAGACTCTACGTGCACATGCACGTTTTATACCATGCAACTAAATGCAAAGACATGTTAATATACTTTTGACAAGATTATAGCTAACATGCATGGGTCGTTGAGCACTTCTCGAGGAGGCGTGGCATGAGTGACGGATGAGCAGTTATGCTCATCACCTTAGGTATCTATATAATATTATATTTGGTTGCTATCTGGAGAACAGAAAAATAGTAGAGATAGCTACTAAGCAGTTGCATCACCGCAAGTTATTGTTTTTGTCTCCCAGCTGTGATAGCATGCGTCCACCAGTGCGATTTACAGCGCCGCAAATTCTTGTATTTATCTCCCACCTGTGTCCATGAGGATTCCCAACATGTCAATTCATTCGTAACGATCACTAATGGGTATACAGACAAACTGAAGTAGTAGAAATACTTAAATCAATCAAAAATTAATTTTTTAAAAAATAATTATTTTACTGAATTGATAATAAACACTACTACAGAAAACCGTATCACAGATGGTTCAAAAACGTCATCATAAACGGTTTTCTGAAAACCGTCTCTGGAGTAAATATCACAAACGGTTTGTAACTAAAAACCGTCTGTGATACCTATCATCATAGACAGTTTATAAGAAAAAACAGTCTGTGATATAGGCATATCACAGACGGTTTTTAACAAAAAAAAACCGTCTGTGATATATCACCGGGTTCTGTTGCCGAAGCATATCCTTATGCTGGTCGACATAAGGGACCATTTCAGTCATGTGTTGCAAGACTGTGAAATGGGCTTGAGCATACGCGTCCATATCTGGAGTGATTGCTTTCTTTCCGATAATTCCGATACCCTTGAGCCTCCCCTCATGACGAGATTGAGGCATACCTATTGGTTGAATCTGAGCCATATAATCGACACAGAACTCGTCCAGATTATCACAGACGGATTTTACTAAAAAATCGTCTATGATAGTCCACTATCATAGACGGTTCATTTGTAAGAACTGTCTGTGATAATCCTTCAGCAGCACAGACGATTTTCAAATTAAAACCGTCTGTGATAGTGTACATCACAAACAGTTTCACAAAATCGTCTTTGATTTGCCGTCTAGTATTAGGCTTTCTGTAGTAGTGAAATGTGCTTATAGTGCAGTTTTGCAGTAAAGTTGTTGCATTTGTTCAGAAGCGGGGGTTGAATCGATCACATGCATGGTATTGTAGCTATTTTTTTAAAAAAAATTAGCCTTTTGCCATACGAAGTTTCAATTTTGGCACCTCCACAACCATAGAAGTAGCGATAGGTGTCGCGTGTCACCTGCTAAGCTTCCACGTCATGCTAGGTTGTGAGCACCACGACATCTCCTTCTAGCTTGGGAGGCGATGAATGGGCACGACAGGAGGTGGGCCCCACCAGCCTAACGTGATGATTGCGCTTGGCATCACCTACTACGCTGTTCAAGCTCGACAGCTGGCTGCAGCGGTGGCGTGCCTCGGTAGGACGGCAGCTGGGTGCAGCAGTGGCGAACTGGCATCTACTGGCTACATTGCTATGAAGCGCAATTATATCGTGTGTAAAGACTAATTAATCGTTTGTTTATTGAAAGCTAATTGGGACTCTAGCGGAGTGCGAGCTAGAAACAGGCGGCTCAGCTGAGTGTGATGCTAAGCTAATTAATCTCATATTGCTACCCAGCGCTGTATGTCTATGTAGAGGGTTATTTTTGAAAAACAGGCATTCGAGTGCTAAAATTTAAGAAAAAATAGCTAAGGGGCAATTTGTGTGCTCAATTATTTATTTTTGCCAGGCCTCTAGACCGCACCTCGAAGAAGAAAAATGTTTCCGCTTCAAACTTCCCGAGGGCTTGGCGTGACGATGAAGAAAGCGTCAACAGAACGACTCAGAAGAACCAATCCAACATTTTTCTGATCGCGAATCGCCTCATGTGGACGCTGTGCGCTGGCTGCCGCACGCGCCACACACGAGAGTCGGGATCACCCTTCTCGGGGCAGAGGATCATGACTAAACCTGCAGCTCTGATACTACTGGTTATAAAATACACAATCAAAATAGAAAAACAAAAGAACAGAAGACATAAATTTAATATGAAAAACTCTAATGGAAAAAACTATGGATACATGAAGGCGGAATTAACTATACAAGAAGATATTTACAATGAGACTTTTGCTTTTTCTATGGACTACCAAGGATACATATGTAGAGCAATAGAGATAAGACCTAAACAGATAAGGAAACTGAATCAGAATCAGATGCACCGACCATTGCCACATCAGACATAGCTTGGCTCATGCACTGTTCAGCACCACGTCTGGCGTAGTATCCGACACGGACATGATAATGAATTCGGATCACACTTTAGCATTTCTTGCTTTGGATAAAGATCAGAACTTTGACATTGATCTTCATAATTCATGAATAAAAATGGTCCCTAACATTCTAAGAAGGGGGTGTGCTAAATTTCGCTGTATTTGAATCAGTGGTTTGAGAGTTAGCTTATTTCTTAGATCTGTACAGTGTTGTTTTGCACTTTTCCTTGGTGAGTGGTCAGACCGCGATGAACTGAGTGGTCTGACTAGAGTGCCGTTAGACCAGACCTCGTGCGGTCCAACCACCGAGTGGTCAAATCGATAAAGCCAGTGGTCCGACCAGCCTGGCGGTCAGGCCACACTCTAAGCCAACGGTCAAACTGGTTTTGGCAGAGAACTCTGCTGAGAGTTTGTGATCTTTGGCTCTTGGCTTTTGTGACCCTGTGAATTTGTGTTTCCGTTACGTGTTGTTGATGATACTTAGGGAAAGATTTTGAAAGAGTTATTCATCCTCTGTGAATCGTTGTGTCGATTCTATGAAAGTTCATTGTTAACTGCAAAATCAAATAAAGCAAGGTTTTGTGCGGCCACTAGATACTGAAGTAATCAAGCCTCCCTACATTGTTCCGTGGTTTCTTTGATGTGTATTCCAATCTTTTTTTAATGAGACGATGTGTATGTGATCATGTCCTAAACTCTAACTCTGCGTCTGGCTTATTAGGTTCTAAAGGCGTTCGCGCACGATGACAGCAACCTGTTCAGCCAACACCCGGAGCCGGAGGAGGCTGAGTTGGGATGCTGAAATCTTCTAGCATAATTTATTATGTGTATGCAGCAAGGATTTGCGAAACTTCTGGTACACACTGTACGCGAAGCAAGAGAATTAGAGACTCTCTGGTACACTTGTGCACCTAGTGATTTCAATGGAAATAAAAAATTGCCGAATGTATCTCCGGCTGGCCTCTCTGCTGCTCTCGGTTGTCGTCTGATGCCTTGGATTTTGAACCTTTTTCTTTCTTTCAACGCTACTTGACTTCTCAAGTTTTCTTTCTTTCGAAGCTCTGTCGATGCTTGCTTTATTTCCGCCAGGCCTCGCACTACTAGAAAATAGATTATCCCTTACAAGCTTTAATTTTTCTGACAGGCCCGTATAGACCGTGAGGGATATCAATTTTTGTGACGGGTCCACATATCACCGTCACAAAAATACATTTTCCTGTCGGTCTCCCGAAGCCGCTAAGAAAATACACGATTTTTGTGACGGTATTAATCGTGAGGATAATTGAAGTAATTCCTGACGGGCCCGCATAGACCGTGAGGGATATCAATTTTTGTGACGGGTCCACATATCACCGTCACAAAAATTGATATCCCTTACGGTCTATGCGGGCCCATGAGGCTAATTATCCAGCCCGCCCGCTGATTTCCCCAATTTTCGTGCAACGCGCGCTAGACTACTGAAAATTAACCCTAGTTCGCCCGCTGATTTCCCCAAGCCGCACGCCCCCATCCCGTCGCCCACCACCTCCGATCCGCCGGCCCCATCCCCTCGCCCGCCTCCTTCGCCCCATCCGCTCCCATCTCTCCGATCCGCCACCCCCATCTCGCCTGCGCGCTCCGCCCCATCCGCTCGCCGCCTCCTTCGACCGCTGCCCCATCCTCGCCCGCCTCGCCCCATCTATCGCCGCCGCCGCCCCGCCCCATCCGCTCCTACCTCCTCCGATCCGCTGCCCCATCTCTCGCCGCCGCCCGCCCCATCCGCTCGCCGCTCGCCCGATCCGCTGCCCCATACCTCCCCGCCGCCTTCACCCCATTCCCTCGCCCACCTCCTCCGATCCGCCGGCCCCATCCCCTCGCCCGCCTGCTCTGCCCCATGCAACTAATCTTTTTTGGTGTGTTAGACTGTCAACAAGCAATACATCAGTGAGCAAGTGGACTCATGTTGAATGTTCTAAATATGGGCATAACTTGAATCTTATTTACTTAGAGTTGATGGTAAGGTGGCAAATGACTTTTCTACTAGTTGGTACACCCATACTTGTGAGTTGTTTATGAGGCTAAACTAATCTTGAGTATATGCCAACCTGCAGCTAGCAAAAGTATAGCTACCTTCTTTGCACAATTTTATGTTGAATTAACAAGAACACTTAGATCCTTTTTTTGTTGCTATGGTATTTTGAAAACTAGCTACTGTGCATGTTGTACTACCTTCTTTGCTACCTTCTTTGCACAATTTTATGTTGAATTAATAAGAACACTAGATCCTTTTTTCTTTGCACAATTTTATGTTGAAAACTAGTTACTGTGCATGTTGTACAAGACTCATTATTCTGTTTCCTTCTAACATAATTTTTTCACCTTGCAGCAAGGGACTGGTACTGGGACTGGGCTTGGGACTGGATCCTCTCATGTGGGCTCACAACCAGATGACGGTGCTGTCGATGGTAACGACATGGACAATTGCAGTGGCGACATTGATGGCAACAACCATGCTGCCATGTGATTTTCAGTGATCTCTTGTAGTTCTTTTGACTAGCTAAACTTCAATGTAATGGAAATATAGATACTTGAGACTTGTATGTGGTATCTTTTGGATGGATGAACCAATCTAAGGATTGTTTATGAAAACTGAAGTTTATGAATTGGTATGCTTGTGTGAACTATCAATCTGGGGATTATTTATGAAAACTGAAGTTTATGAATTGGTATGCTTGTGTGAACTATCAATCTAGGGATTGTTTATGAAAACTGAACTTTTTATATGCATATATGTTTCTTGATTGATGCAAGGATGGTGTTGTGATTTCTATATCAATTTGTTCTCTGATCACAAATGAGTAGTCAATTTGTTCTGCCAGCTTGATATGTTAGTAGTTTCGCCAATTTTGTGATAGCTCAAACCGTCAATGAAATGTATTTATCGACGGTAACACAAATAATCAGAAAATACAATTTGTTGACATATGGCCCTCGTAAAATCCTTTTTTGTTAAGGGCAAGCTATTATATTGACGGTGATTGAACCGTCAAGAATTGTATTTTCTCGACGGCCGTTAGTACCGCAGGTTAATGCCTTATTCTGATGGGGACTAAACCGTTAGGAAAACTGATTTTTTGGACTGTTGGTTAGTACCGTCAGGTTAATACATTTTTCTGACGGTTTGGACCTTCAGGAAAATACAATTTTCCGTGACGGGTAAAACCGTCAGGTTTAATTTTCCTAACGGGTAAAACCGTCAGGTTAAATTTCCCTGACGGGTAACCATCAGCCAAATTTAATTTTCCTTTTCAGCCAACCCTGAGGGGTTTTGCCTGACGGAAACCCGTCAGGGAAATTTAACCTGACGGGGTTTTGTATTTTGCTGATGGTTTGGAACCGTGAGGAATGATACGTTTTCTAGTAGTGTCGGGACTACAACTCGAAGATGAAAAACTTATCCGCTTCGGACTCGCTGAGGGCTCGGACATGACGATGAGGAAAGTGCCGGCAGAACGACTCGGAAGAACTGATCCAGCTTTCTTTTTTGATGGAACCGATCTGCCTCGTGGATGCCGCGCGCTGATCACCGTGCGTGCCGTCCGAAGATATCGCTCGTTCCAGGGCAGCGGATCAGGATTATAAAGCGTATGGTAAAAACGTACGGTAAAAATAAAGGATCAAATAAATAGAAGATATAAATTTAACATAAAAATTCTTACAAGGAAAATTACGGATCAAAAAAGCTCTTGCTCTTTATATGGATTACAGAGGTACATATATAGTGTAAAGGAGACGAGTTTTAAACGGAGAATGAAACCGATCAGAGTCAAATGTGCCAGCCGTTGCCACATTTGATATGGCATGGCATATGCACTGCTCGGTGTCATGTCTGGCGCAGTGTTCGACACGAATACGATGATGAATTCAGATAACACTTTAACATTTCTTATTGTGGATAAAGGTCCAAACTTTACCATCAATCTTCAAGATTCATGAATAGAATAGGTCCTAACATCTCAAGGAAGGCTTGTGCTAAGTTTCACTGCGTTTGAATCAGTGACTTGAGAGTTGACACTTTTTTGAATCATGTGATGTATTGTTCTGCACTTTCCCTCACGCGAGCGGTCAAACCGCGAGGAACCGAGCGGTCTACCAGAGTACTATTAGACCGGACCTCATACAGTCCAATCATCGAGTGGTTAGACCGGCAAACCTAGCGGTTAGACCGCACTCAAGCCAGTGGTCAGATTAGTTTTGAAACAAAACTCCACTGAGAGTTTGTGAACTTTGGTTGTTGATTTTGTGAGCTTGTAATTTTATGTTTCTGCTGCATGTTGTTGATAATATTTGAAGGAAGATTTTGAAAAAGTCATTCATCCTCCTCTTACTCACCGTACCGATCCTACAAAAGTTCATTATTAACTACATAATCAAATAAATCAAGGTTTTATGCGGTCACTAGATACTGAATTAATTAAGCCTCAATATCTTGTACTGCTTCTAACCTACCAGATTCTGAAGGCGTTGGTGCACGACGACAGCAACCTATTCAGTCCACTCCAACCTCCAGTGCTTCAACACAGTGGCGGAACCAGGATTTGGTTACGTCCCGGGCTGAACTCTAACAACCTAAAACTAACGTCAATTTGTACCCATGCCACGATATAACAAAAGTATATTATAATTGGCTAATTGCATTACTCATATGAAACTTCAGTTCAATACTAAACAAATAAATATAAAACATAATAAGAAAAACATGACATGATAACAAAATATAAAAAATGTAACATAATAGAGATACAATTTGAATACCTAAATTACGCTCTCTATCATATCCTGTCATTTCTTCATTGATAGTTGGATATGAACCAGAACCTGTAAAGACAACATATGAGAACCAACTAGAGTACAAGAACAACTAGGATCAATCAATCATCATATTTCAATATATTAGCTAATAGATATAATCAATCAAGCGTCACATTTCAGTATTTCACATCATTTATCAATTACCATTTTACATTTTACATTACCATTTTCAACAATATCACCAGTATTTCAATTCAGCTAGAACCATTTTACATTTTTAGTTATAGATGTTAAGTTTACAACAATGATGAAACCAGCAAGCTTTTTGCTCTTTGCAAAAGCAAGTTCCACCCATCATTCCGTGGTCCTGCTCTGCCCAAACCCAACTGCTCCCGGAACACCCATAGCAAACACAGAAAGGCTATACAAATAAATTGATTCACACTATTTTTCTGATCTACAAACATTTCAGATTAACTTTCTCATTCTTCAAGACTGCAAATGATCAGATCACAACATATGATCAGATCATCGATCATACAAAACACAACATATGACTCAGAGTAGTCAGTACCAAGCCTATCCAAACACAAGATTCATACAAAACACAACATATGATCGATCATCGATGCTCTGCTTGCAAATATGATCGATCATCTGCTTTCTCCACATAAATATTCATAAATCATAACCAGGATTCCATGTAATACTTGATCGCAAATGAGTCATTTTGGTATGTGCCAAACACACCATTTTTACCTACAATTACTGTGGAGCCAAGCGGGAGGGGGCGACGAGGAGGGAGGATCTAGCCTAGGGAGGACGAGGGGCAGCCCAACAGGGGATCCGGGACGAGGGCGCGAGGGGGTGGCGGCGTGGGGAGGAGAGGGGCGCAGGGGAGGGGGGGGAGGAGAGGAAGGGGGAGGACCGAGGGGCAGCGCGGCAGGGGAGGGGCCGAGGGGAGGCGCGCGGGGAGGGGGAGGAGGGGGGCTGGAGGAGGCCAGGGGGGGAGGCGGCGGGGCGGCGAGGGAGAGGAGGAGGGCGGCGGGGAGAGCGAGGCGAGAGAGAGGAGGAGGAGGGCGGGGGGCGACCATGAGGGGAGTCGGGAGTGGAGGGGGCGAACGGATCTCGAGGGTAGGCGCGTGAGCGCTGGAGCGCGTGATGGGCCGCGCGAGCGCTGGACAAGCTGGACGAGCTGGAGGTTTTTGTACCTGGGCCGAATGCTAATAATACTACCCAGGCTGAGCTAACAATACCTGGGCTATACACTGCATATTTTTTCTTGCCCCGGGCTAGAGCCCACCTTGCTAGGGGCCCAATTCCGCGGGCGAGTGGCCGTAGATGTAGATCAGCGTGGCAAGTGGTGTCGAGCCCAATCAGCGACGCATGCCGGTGGGGCTCGTCTCCTGCCACCGCGTATGTTTGTCGCCTGCCAAGCTGGAAGGAGACGCCATGGTGCCCACAACCTACCACGACGTGGAAGCTCAGCAGGTGACACGCTTCACCTACCACTACTTAAAGTGTGATCCGAATTCTTCATCATGTCTATATCGAACACCACGTTAGATGTGGCGTCGGCGGTACATATGCTAAACCGTGTCAGATGTGACAATGGCTAGCGCACGACTCTGATTCGATTTCTTTCTCTAGTTGGGATTCGTCTCCTCGTCTTACATATATATATATCCCTATAGTCCATAGAAAGAGAAAGAGTCTTATTGTAATATTTTCTTATAGAATGAATTTCGCCTTTGTATGTAGTTTTTTCTTACAAAGGTTTGTCATGTTAAATTTATATCTCTTTTTTTATTCTCTATTTTTATTGTATATTTTACAACAAGTTGTATTAGAGGGTCACATTCGAAACCAAGCTGCTGCCCTCCAGAGGATCAACTCCCGAGGACAACCACGCGCACAGATCGAGTAAGGATATTCCAAGAAGAAAATTCGCTCCGGCGTTTTCCTCTGATCCTAGCTGGCCAGGCTCCTCTTTTTCTCCTCGTCGAATCCGAGCCGAAGCCAGAGCCACGCGATACAATCGTAGCAGGGCGTATCGTCCTAGGCCAAGCTTTTGGTTTCTTTTCCTCGGTCCCAGCTTGCTCTAATATTGGCTGCACTGTTGCGCTCGTCTTTTGGAATAATATTTCAGTCATGTGGTGCGTCATGGTGATGCTCCCGACAAACAAAAAAATATTCACTACAAAATGGTGCGTCATGGTCATGGTGCGTCATGGTGACGCTCGTTAGTTGGGCCATCACTACAAAATGCTCGCAAACCAGCTCCAAGCCATCTTCACTTGACAACCACAGCTAAAATCAATCACACTAGCACACAGACCGGAAAATAAGGCAGGTGAGTGGGGAGAGAGAGATGGAAGCTGCCATGGGCTCCCTCCTGAAGAAGCTCACTGATTTGCTCGCCGTCGAGTGCGCTTGTCTGCAAGGAATCCGCCGTGAGATCAGCTCTCTCCGGTCCGAACTGAACAACGTGAATGCTGCGCTCCAAAAGTGCGCCATGATGGAGAACCCCGACATCCAAGTGAAGGCCTGGACAAAAGAGGTGAGGGAGCTCGCCTATGATATCGAGGACTGCATCGATGTGTTCGTGCAGGGAGTTGACACTGACGAGCATCATGGGCCTGGCGGCATCAAGGAGTTCTTCCGCAAGAGCGCTAAACGTCTAAAGACGCTGGGCACCAGGCACCACATCGTAAAGCAGATCCAAGAACTGAAGGCCCGTGTCATTGAAGTAAGCGAGCAGCGCGTTAGATACAGGCTTGATGATGTTGCTTCTAGCAACTCGAGCAATTTAGCAATAGATCCTCGTTTGTCCGCACTTTTTGTGGAGGAGGCTCGTCTTGTGGGCATTGATGGCCCAAGAGATGACCTAGTGAGCTGGCTTGTGGAGGGTGAGATTGGTTCGGTAAAGCATCGCAAAGTTTTGTCCATCTTTGGATTTGGTGGTTTGGGCAAGACTACTCTTGCCAATGAGGTGTATCGCAAGATTGGAAAGCAATTCCATTGTCAAGTTTTTGTATCAGTTTCTCAAAAGCCTGATATGAAGAGAATTCTCTGGGATATACTCTCTCAGCTGACTTGCTTAGATGACTTTGTCGGACAAAGAGAGACATGGGATGAGAAAAGGCTCATTGAAAAGCTACGAGAACTACTACAACTTAAGAGGTAATTATCTCAGTTTTGCATATATTGTTAAAAGGTATAAGTTCGTTAGTCCATATTGTCTCCCACCTACACCTAGGTTTTAACCCATTGGAACATGTCAGTTACGTACCCTACTATAATCATAGCCATCATAACTTCCACGGATCCACCGCTCTCAATCTTACCCACATGTGACACAACTTACAAGTTTAAGGCCCTGATGCAATTCATCAAGTTTAAAAACCTAAGTGATGGTTAATTAGCTAGGCTGACCTGGTCGAGCATGGTGTAGAGCTTGAGCCACGCCGCCATCTTTTTGCGCCGCCGGGTTCGGTGGTTTTGTGTCGGGACTACGTAGGAACTTCGAGCCGCGTTGGTGCTAGGCGTCCTGCATCCACACCGCTGCCGGTAGCTACTGGTGCTGCCGTGGTGCATCATCGCCAAGCCGATGGAGAAGGGGGGAGACGGTGGCAACGTTAGGGGCAAGTGGCGGGCGAAGGGGTGAGGCGGCGGTAGGGGCAAGCCGGTGGAGAAAGGGGAGGCGGGCCAGCATGAGAGAAGGGGGAGGCGGCGGCAGCGGTAGGGAGAAGGGGCGGGGGGCGGCGAGTTAGGGTTTGGGAGAAGGGTGAGGCGGCGCGCGAGTGAGTTTTCCGGAGAAGGGGGGAGGCAACAAGAGATATGAGTGGTGGTCTAGTGGGTTCCAAAAAATTTAAAAACAGGGCGAATTTTTTTAACTGTACGGGGCTTTTTTTGGGGTAGACTGAAAAAACTAAAATTTGGCGAATTTCGGCCCAAAAATTGTGATCCCTGGTCAGTTACCCTACTATAATCTTAGCCATCATAACTTTCACCGCTCAAAGATACGCACATGTGAGAATTAACCGTGGATGTGTATCCCTAGCCTATGTAAGTATATGCGAATGTGAATGCACCTTGTAATTAAAAAAGAAAGATGGTCAAGACTCCTAGGGGAAGCGCCAAGAAATTGGTTTTCATGTTGTCGTCTCATATCGATCTGTTGCTTTCCTGTTCTACAACGATCCGCAAAGCGAAGTCTATGCTCCCTCTGCCGCCGTCCGTGCCTCCAGAGGCTCCACCTGTGCGCGACACCAGCCCAAAGGCACCTACACGCTTCCCTTTTCTCCGGCACTTCAAGCTACTAATTAATTTCGACCATGGATGATCCGTATTAGTTTCCTATCCATGTCCCACTGTCAAGTCTTATTTTATACGAATTAAAAAAAGGTAATGACTTATGTGATACAACTTACATGTTTAAGGGCCTGATGCAATTCATCAAGTTTATAGACCTAAGTGACTCAATATGCAAACTGAAAGACTTGACAAGTTAATTTTCAAATTCAAGGTCATAAATGGCACAAGTTTAAGGGCTTTTGACGCAATTTTCCCTAAATTTCCCCCCAAAAAGTGTAACTGGTCATGAACTCATGATGATATATATTCTAGCCAGCTTTATTAAACAAATGTTTTTGTATATTTGTTCAACTATTGTCTCTTTTGACGCTATTCCAATTTATTGTTTAAATTCAAACTATTTAACCATTTTTCCTTTGGCATATTGTTGAACAGGTATATCATCATAATTGACGATGTATGGTCTATAGCAGCTTGGGAACATCTGAAATGTGCTCTACCAGAGAATAATCATGGTAGCAGAGTAATTACTACAACGCGTATTGAGTCTGTAGCAAAGGCCTGTTGCTCTCATCCTGGTGATCGCTGCTACAAAATTGAAACTCTTAGTGAAATCCACTCAAGAAATCTATTTTTCAAAAGGATTTTTGGCTATGAGGATGGATGCCCTGTCCAACTTAAACATGTTTCTGCTGAAATCCTAAAAAAATGTGGTGGCCTCCCTTTGGCTATAGTTAGCATAGCCAGCTTATTGGCTAGCAAGTCGAGCATGACAAAGGAACAATGGGAGAAAGTAAGGGCATCCATAGGTTCAGCGCTAGAAAAAAATCCTGATCTTGAGGGTGTGAAAATTATATTGTCTCTCAGCTATAATGATCTTCCCCACTATCTCAAAACTTGCTTACTCTATTTGAGTATGTTTCCCGAGGATTATGACATTGAAAGAGGTAGTTTGGTGAGACAATGGATAGCAGAAGGGTTCATCAACGAAGAACGTGGGCAAAGCATGGACGATGTTGCTGAAAGCTACTTCAACGAGCTCATTAACAGAAGTATGATCCTACCAATGGACATTGGCTATGATGGGAAGGCGCGTGCTTGTCGGCTGCATGATATGATGCTGGAACTAATTACATCAAAGGCAACTGAGGAGAATTTTGTTACACTATTAGGCGTGAATCTGATCTCATCAAAACCAGACGGTGTTGTTCGTCGGCTCTCAGTACAAAATCATGGTCGAGAACATCTACTGGTACAAAATCAAATGATGTCATTATCCCATGTTAGATCGTTGGCAATCTTTGGTGGTCACTACAATGGGAGACTGTCATTTGACGAATTTAGAGTTTTGCGAGTCTTGAGTATTGACTGCGAGTTATCTGAGGAGGCCGATTTGAAGATGATATGCAAACTGTACCAGCTAAAATATTTGAGACTGGTCACCTATGAGATCCCTACACAAATTGGCGAGTTGCAAAATCTGGAAACACTAGAATTGAACAGATGGGTTGCAGACTTGCCGCGTGGGGTTACTCGGCTACAAAAGCTAAGACATTTAGCTGTCGATGGGTGGAATACAAAGTTGCCAGAAGGCGTCGGAAGCATGAGAGCTCTCCAGACGTTTCCACATTTCAGTATTTGCAATAGCCCAATGAGTGCAGTGCAGGAGCTTGGCAATTTGACCAATTTGAGGGAGCTTTCTGTATCATGGAACCAGGCTGAGCCAAGTGACGCAAGATACAAGGAGTACTTTGCAAATTCTCTTAGCAAATTGAGCAGCCATAACCTCCGATCGCTACATATTGATAGCGCATCAGCTATTCCAGTTGATTTTCTCGCATCTTTATCTCCCCCACCCCTCCTCCTTCAAAGATTCTGGATGTGGAACTCCTATTTTCAGAGATGTCCCAAGTGGATCGCGCCGCTAAGTAACCTCGCGGTGTTGAAACTTGATGTTTGGGCGCTGGAGGAAAATGATGTACATGTGCTTGGAGAGTTACCGGCGCTGCTCCATTTTCATCTGTGGGTGGTAGCACTCCGCAAAGAAAAGATTGTCATTCCAGGAACAGGTTTCCAGAGCCTTAAGGCATTCCGCCTGTTGTCCGGGTTGCCATGCTTGACATTTGAAGAAAGGTCCATGCCAAAACTCGAAACCCTTGAGTTGATGTTCAGTGCATGTGGCTCAAAGTCATATGGCAGCACACACTCCGGCATTGAGCACCTCAGGAGTCTCAAGCTTGTCCATGTTAGAATATACAAGGCAGATGCCGAGGAGTCCAACAAGGCTGCAGTAAATGCAATCAAGAACTCTATTGCTACGCATCCGAACAACCCTGAGATGCATATTACCTATGGTTTCGGTTACGAGCGCTATGGTGAAGTGATGGAGGAGAGCACCGTCAATTGAATTCCTATGTGGTAAGTAAAATACTAGAAGTGTGTATTAGAAATCCCGCTTATCCTGGTATGAGTCTGTTAGGTAGTTAGCTTGGTGACCATGTCCTCCGTGACTTGCGAGGCTGAGCTCATTTCCAGGAACTACTTCCCTGTAAACTTGGATCATAGATCCTCAGCGTTGTAACTTGATTTGCCATATAAATAGAATACAATCCCCACGAGGGACTGCACGCTTCCAACAAATCTTTTATGGTATCAGAGCCAAACTGATCCACGATCACGCTCCACCATGTCCGGCTCACCGTTCTCATCTACTAGCCACTCCACCGCGACATCAATCCAGCCCACCTCCAGGCCTACACCCTCGATCAGTCATGTGATCAGCGTCAAGCTTATGCAGGATAATTATCTGCTATGGCTAGCCCAGATGCTCCCATATCTGAGGAGCCAAGGCCTTGCCGGATACATTGATGGATCCATGCCGGCGCCAAGTCAAACTATGGTGGTTTCCCCATCGGAGGAAACTGGAGGTCGTCGCATCGTCGTACAACTCTGAGTACACCAGCTGGTACCACCAGGATCAGCTGGTCCTCAGCCTTATCAACTCCTCGCTCACCGAGGAGGTCCTGGCCACATTGGTTGGGATCACAACTGCACGCAAAGCCTGGATCACCCTCGACAAGATGTTCGCGTCGTGCTCCCGAGCACGGATCATGCAGGTCCGGATGCAGCTCGCCACCATCCAGAAGAACGACATGAGCATTACCGACTACTTCCGCAAGGTGAAGCGCCTCGCCGATATTCTCGCTGCCATTGGCAAGCGACTTGAAGATGAAGAACTGATCGCGTACATGCTGCGCGGTCTCGGCCCCGACTACGACTCATTAGTAACAAGCATCACCACACGCTCCGAGTCATACTCCATCAGCGATGTCTACGCCCACATGCTCAACTTCGAGATGCGACAAGAGAACCACAACACCGTTGCTCAGGTATCATCTGCTAATCATGTAAGCAGGAATTTTCGTGGTGGCAACTATGCCAACCGCGGTGGCCGTGGACACGGAAACCGTGGAGGTAGTGGTAATGGACGTCAGCAAGGAGGGAGAACACATCGTCCTCCATTCAAGGCGCAGGTCAACAATCGTGTCAGCTTCAGCAATGGTCCTCTGTGCCAGATCTGCAACAAGCCGAATCATGA
The DNA here is from genome assembly GCA_036346265.1 of Melocanna baccifera. Taxonomy (NCBI): domain Eukaryota; kingdom Viridiplantae; phylum Streptophyta; class Magnoliopsida; order Poales; family Poaceae; genus Melocanna; species Melocanna baccifera. The sequence continues at coordinate 123,446 of JAYEVJ010000047.1, forward strand.
TGCACTACAGTGCTGGCATCGATTCGATCAGACCTACCAGGCTGAAGACGCCGTGAAGCAGGCTGCAGCGGTTACCACCGACTCCAACTGGTACGTTGACACCGGCGCCACCGACCACATCACTCATGATCTTGAGCGTCTCACCGTCAAGGAACGCTACGCTGGAGGAGATCAAGTTCAGGTCGCCAATGGAGCAGGTCTGTGCATTTCTCATATTGGACATTCTTCAATTGCTGGTTCTACTCGTCCCTTATATCTCAACCGAGTTCTTTATGCCCCAAAAATCAACAAACACCTGATTTCTGTTCGCAAACTAGCCTCTGACAATGATGCATTTGTTGAATTTCTCCCTAACTTCTTCTATGTCAAGGATCGAGTCACGATGGACATCCTCCTCCAAGGCAGATGTAGAAATGGCCTCTATGTCATGCCAACAAATAAATCCAGTCAAGCCTTACTGACGTCCAAGATCTCTCAAGAAAAGTGGCATCAAAGGCTTGGTCATCCTGCTACTCCAATTGCCCTTCGCATCATTGAAACCAATAGATTAGCCGTAGACAGGAATATTTCTTCCCCTTCAGTCTGTAATGCTTGTCAGCAAGGCAAAGCACATCAGCTTCCATATAGTCCTTCTCTTCATGTATCTACAGCTCCTTTACAGCTGGTTCATACTAATGTTTGGGGACCGGCCCTTCCATCAGTGAATAACTCGAAATATTATGTTTCCTTCATTGATGATTTTAGTATATATGTGTGGGTCTACTTCCTCAAGTGCAAATCAGATGTCGAAGCTGTCTTTTATCAGTTTCAGAAACATGCCGAGCACATGCTGAACACAAAGATTCGTTCAGTTCAATCCGACTGGGGGGGTGAATATCAGCGTTTGCATACCTATTTTCAGCATTCCGGCATTGAACATCACATCTCATGCCCACACACTCACCAGCAAAATGGTCTAGCAGAGAGGAAACATCGACACATAGTTGAAACTGGTCTCTCTCTTCTTTCACAAGCTGAAATGCCTCTACGCTTCTGGGATGAAGCCTTCAACACAGCATGTTATCTCATTAACAGGTTACCCAGTCGTACCATTAATCATGACACACCTCTTCACAAACTCTTCGATCGACAACCTGATTACTCCAGACTTCGTGTGTTTGGGTGTGCCTGCTGGCCCAATTTGCGTCCTTACAATGATAGGAAGCTGAATTTCAGAACCAAGCAGTGTATCTTTCTAGGCTACAGCTCCACACACAAGGGATACAAATGTTTTGATCGCTCCACAGGTCGCATCTATATTTCCCGTGACGTTGTTTTTGACGAATCAGTCTTTCCCTTCTCCTGTCCCTCACCATCAGACATATCTCTGCCGAAGAACTCACATCATCCTATCATTCTGCCTACACTATCCAAACCCGCACAATACATTGAACAGTCATTGATATCTCCATCCACAGCTCAAAGCCAGGATGAACCAGTAGTTGATAATTCCTCTATGAGCAATACTCAGACTAACCCTGCTGTCAGCAACGATACTCCCATTATGCTTCCTGCAGGTCTGTCGGAACAACACTCTGATGACCAGCAAAATGGTGACATCAATGGCAATGAGAGTGGGGAGGAAGTGAACCAAATCTCATCGCCAGAAGCAGCCAGGCAGCACCCAATGCAGACTCGACTTCGCAACCGTATTGTACAGCCCAAGGAATTTACTGATGGTACCATCAGGTACTCAGCTAATGCCCGTGGGTTCACTGCCTGCTTCTCTGCTAAAAATACGACAATAGCCTGTCCGACAACAAGACTGGACATCGCCTTCTTCATCTTCGATGGAAATCGACACCGCATGACATCGCCTTCTTCATCTTCTGATGGAAATCTGACACCAGTACAGACGTCAACCTCTTTAGTCTCTTCTGTCAGAAATCCGACAACAGCCTTTGCCACACACAGTCAAGTTGCTTCAGAACCTTGTGACTTTCAGGAAGCACTGTCTGATCCTGAATGGAAGAAGGCAATGGATCTTGAGTACTTGGCTCTCATGAGGAATGAAACTTGGGACTTAGTGCCACCACCAAAAGGCATCAATCTCATAGACAGCAAGTGGGTTTACAAGGTAAAACGAAAAGCTGATGGGTCAGTCGACAGGTTCAAGGCAAGGTTAGTAGCAAAGGGCTTCAAGCAGAGATATGGAGTTGATTACTTCGATACTTTTAGTCCAGTAGTCAAACCATCTACTATTCGAATCATTTTGTCTCTAGCTGTAACACAAGGATGGACTATGAGACAAATTGACATTCAAAATGCATTTTTACATGGACTGCTTGAAGAAGAAGTTTATATGAGGCAACCACCTGGTTATACAGATCCAAACTATCCTAATGGATATATATGTCGACTGAAGAAGGCTCTTTATGGTCTAAAACAGGCACCCAAGGCCTGGCACTCTCGGCTGACCAGTAAACTGCAAGAGTTGGGTTTTAAACCTTCAATAGCAGACACGCCTTGCTGGTGTTCAGAGAGGGTAAAGTGACAGTCTATATGCTGATTTACGTAGATGACATCATAATTGTCAGTTCTTCCAATGAAGTCACTGAGAAGCTAATACAAAATCTAAACAAGGATTTTGCTGTCAAAGATCTAGGTCCTCTTGAGTTCTTTTTGGGAATTGAGGTCAAACCTGAAAAAGATGGGTTGCTGTTGTCTCAGAAACGATATGCAATGGATCTTCTCAAGAAAGCTGATATGGAGCAATGCAAGCCAATATCAACACCACTAGCAACTACTGACAAACTGTCCAAGGATGAAGGAACCCTACTTTCAGAAGAAGAACAGTTTAAGTACAGAAGCACTGTTGGTGGCTTGCAATATCTAACCTTGTCTCGACCAGATCTGGCTTTTGCAGTCAATCGAGCGTGTCAATTTATTCAAGCTCCTACAGATGTACATTGGTCTGCCATAAAGAGAATCCTTCGTTATGTCAAAGGAACAATTGGTTTCGGACTAAAAATTCAGAAGTCAGAAACTTCAACTCTGTCAGGGTTCTGTGATGCAGACTGGGCTGGATGCCCTGACGATCGGAGGTCAACCAGCGGCTTTGCAGTGTTTTTGGGCACCAATTTAGTATCATGGAGCTCCAGGAAACAACCAACTGTGTCAAGATCAAGCACAGAAGCCGAGTATAAATCTATTGCCAATGTCACAGCTGAGATAATATGGGTGCAGTCATTACTAAAAGAGCTTGGTGTATTTCAACATAAACCTCCTCAACTTTGGTGTGACAATCTCGGTGCAACATATTTGACTACTAATCCCATGTTCCATGCAAGAACCAAGCATATTGAAGTAGATTTTCATTTCGTGAGGGAACAGGTAGCACGCAAGGCAATGGAAGTTCGGTTCATATCCTCTAAAGATCAAGTTGCTAATATTCTGACCAAGGCGTTGTCACGAGCTCCCTTTGTCGCTGGATGTCACAATCTCAACATTCAAGGCTCCCGTTGTGATTGAGGGGGAGTATTAGAAATCCCACTTATCCTGGATTATCCTGGTATGAGTCTGTTAGGTAGTTAGCTTGGTGACCATGTCCTGCGTGACTTGCGAGGCTGAGCTCATTTCAGGAACTACTTCCCTGTAAACTTGGATCATAGATCCTCAGCGTTGTAACTTGATTTGCCATATAAATAGAATACAATCCCCATGAGGGACTGCACGCTTCCAACAAATCTTTTAGTGTGGAGGAGACCCAAAATGGCTTGTATTTTTAAGTGGGGTGAGTTTTCAATCATATTGCTTCTTTTGATAATATCTATTTGAGCAATGGGAGTATGTGACTGAGAAAATTGCCCCTACTACTTACTAGCAGGTGCCAGGTGGTGTAGCAGGTTCTGGGAAGGAATAAATCCAACAAGCCAGGGGAGTAACAAATGTGATGCAAAACAAACTCCACAGCACCCTGAGTTATCCCGTGTGTAGCAACTGCTGCAGTTCATTCTTGACAAAACCACATTTAAGGCTTCTCAACATACACATATATTTATTCATGTACCTGAACATTGATTTGGAGTGGTCACATCTATGATGTTTTGTTTGAAAATTTGGAAAACTAGAAGTGTTAATAGTTAAAAGATTGAACCTTTGAATCAATTTACCGTAAGTTGGTTGCACTTGTCATTTTCTTTTCCCTCCACCACCTTCTCCACCTACACTACCGTAAATTATCGAAGTCATGCATTCAATGGCTTCCCTTCTAGTCAGGTTCTGTGTATGGGTGGATTATAGGTGGAATCTTCATCTCCGAGTCAGAACAAGCATGTTTAAGCTCAGTTTCTTTTTCTGAGACCAGGAAGCTAGAGCTTCATTCAGGAAGTACAATCATCTCCGAGTCAGATAGGACAAGGAGAATTCTGTGAAAGCATTGACCTAGATACATGCATCCAAGCAGATGAACGCTTATCTGGCACAGTGGCACACACATCAGCTGCCAGATTAGCTTAACTCTGCAACGAGCTGAAAGTGAAACCCAGCGAAATCATTACTCAGCACTGACTAATATCCATATTTTGCCAGACTTGAGCAGAGAAATCTGACGGACGGTATACCGTGCTAGCTAAAACGATGGTATAGTCTCATGCCATCCGATCCTCCACAAAATCCCCACTCTTATCCAAACCAAACCACTTTTATCCACTCATTCATCTATCTTATCCTTATATGGTAGCACCTTGTCTCCTCTATCTCTCTCACACACAGCCGTGAGTGGCTGGTTAGCATCTCATCCCCTCTATCTCTCTCTCATCGGTGAGTAGCTACTTGGGTGGTGGCCACCATACGACGCGGCAAGCTGCCATAGATGAGTGTGTAGCTGCAATGTCCCACGAGCAACAGCCATCAGGCATGACGACAAGTGGTGCCAGCAGGCACACGCGGTCGGCATACCTCATTAGAAACTATCGAGAACGGTGGTGGCCAGCGAGAGGAGGCATGGGTGAGTATCAGGCCCCACTACCATGTCCTTCAACTCTGACAAGAGCAGCACGGCAGAGCAACTGTAGGCTCACACGAGGGACATCCATGGGTTTGTGTGAGCATGACAGCCCCTCCACCTCATTCAACTCCGGCGCCGCCCTTACCCTCCTGCTTCTCCCCTGGCTCCAGATCTGGTAATGATGTGGTGCTTCACCTCTGTCTCTGGATCTAGCAACGGGAGGCGACAGTGCGGCTCAGGACACACGAATCCAATGGCGGCTCGACGCCAGGGGCGGACCTACCCTTCGGGCGAGCCCGGCGCCGCCGAGCTCCTCGCCGCCGCCCCTCGCGGCTCCCCTTCGGCACTTCCCATCCCGGTCTCCCCTTCCTCCCCGCTCCCGCCGACCGCCGCTCTCCCCCTTCCTACCCCGCCGCCTCCTCCTCCCTTCCTCCCCACCGCCTCCTCCCCGCTGCCCTCCTCCCGCCGCCTCTTCCTCCCCGCCTCCCGCCCTTCCTCCTCCCGCGCCTCCTTCCGCGCCCCACGCCGCCGCCGCTTCCGCTGCCCCGGCTCGCCGCCGCCTTCGCCTGCTGCCCGCCCACCGTCTCCTTCCGCCGCCTCCCGGCCTCTCGCAGCTGCGGTCGGTCGCCCCGGCCCAGATCCGGTCTCCCGCCGCCCCTTCCCGTGCTCCTCAGATCCGGCAACCGCCACCTCCCACCTCTCCCCGTGCTCCTTCAGATCCGGCAACGAACGGCGCTAACCCTAGACGCCAGGGGGAGAACGGCGCGGCGGGCTAGGGGAGGCACCGAGGCGAACTGGCGGAGCTGCGGAGCACGGTGCCGATCTGCCGAGGTGGAGCGCGCGCTAGGCTGGGGATGCGACGAGGCGGATCGGCGAGCGCTGGCGCCGACTCGGCGCCTCGCCGGCGACGGCGCGGAGTCGCCGTCCGCCTCACCGGACATTTCAGCGGGACCGGGTTCCCGGTGAGAGGATGACCTGGCTCGGCGGGCTCTCCCGGCAGTGGAGCGGTGGGTGTACTGCAGCTCCTCGCCGAGCGCGACCACGTCGTCCTCCCGCTCGTCGGCGGCGAGCACGGCGCTCGCACGGCGCTGGCGCGTAATCGCGCGGCGAGGCGGAGCGGTGGCTGGGGGGTGGCACGGCGCGGCGCATAACTGCGCCGAAAGGTACTCCGCCCTAGCTATAATTTACTCTGGTCCGCCATCGCCGACGCGAATCTTATGCCTGAGCCAGGGAAGAGAGAGAGACAGAGGCTCAACGTGAAACTTGAGCACAGATTCGGCAGCGGGCGACGTTGGTCAACTCCATGGCGGCGATGGTATTCAGAGCTAGAGCTAGAGAAGAGGATGCCTTGGCAACAGGCAGTGTCAGACAATTCTCGATAGCGTGGTAGTACCTCGTAGCCAAGTGAGCACACCAAACTAACCGAAACTTCTTGAAACTTTTGGTTGAAAGTTATTAAAACTTATTGAAATTTGCTGAAACTTGTTGAATCTCATTGATTGAAACTTGATGAAACTTGAGTTCTAAAATCTAAAACTCATTAAAATTTTGGCTTGAAATCTTCCAGAAACTTCTAGAAATCCACAAAACTCACTTAAACATAAAACTTTTGAAACATTGCCTTGAAACTTGCAAACTATATAAACTTGTTGTTATACCATTGCAACAGTATATATACTGTTATCAAGTTGCTCCCTAAAAAATTGGCCTTTAATTAGCATATCTATTATCTAGTAATGATACCACTTCCTAGCTCCGTCCGCTTAAGCCTCCATACATGCGAGTGTGGGTGCTATCCGTATCTCTGCCTGCTTATCCTGATCCAAGCTGACAGGTGACCGTGGCAACTCCAATGCCAGAAATGTGTTCTCAATCATGCAATTGAAGCGTTAAGGCATGAACCTGTCGCCACCTTGAATTAGATCATCCCCTTGAATTAAGGATACTTCACATGCACATGATAATGCCTGGAAGTTCCTCTTTGCACAAAACAGCCCACCAGGTCACCAACAGATCCTGTTCCCAACTTATAGCATTTTAAGTTCTAACATATAGCTTGTTGTTCAGAGCCACCCAGAACAGAGTATGCACATATTGCACAAGCGCATGGAGGATAGTCTCTTCAGAAGATCCGCTCAGTATGCACTAACCGAGCGAACTGTCCTTCTCTACAATATGGGAGTATTGCAGGATAGCAGAAACCAGTAGGGTGGTAGTGACCAGAGACAACTCTCCACCAAAAAACACACAGCTTTGGTACTACCTGTAATTTTCATATAGCAGGTCAGATCAAAATGGTAAAGAGATCTCATCACAATATTTCAGTAGCACCATATTGATTATGTGCCTTATATTCCTCACTTGTGTATTTTGACGAGCTGACGATATGCTGACGGAACCGAATACACCCGAGTCCTGGCATGCCCATGAAGGCAGAATCATCCTTCATGTGTTGATCAAGTGGCATGTCACTATTACCTCAGCGTCTGGCACAAGATATATCTGTTTGACCAATTCAGCTTGCCACAGGTTTCAGACTCTATACTCTCCCGTTGTATTGCAGTTTCCATGAGTTTCCACATGTCTCTCCACGTTTGAGATGCAGTTCTGCAGCATTGGGCCATAAGAAATTTATCATCTTGTTTTGAGCACCATAGCAAAATTACCCTAGATTCTGCAAGTTGCGTTCAAATCGTCCATCATGTTCATGGCAGAACCAAGTTATATATTGAGTCTTCCCTGTCATAACTCACCAAACAATCACAATCATTCTTCAGCCATGGTCTACACATCAAACCTTATGTGCTTGAAACGACACATTTGTCAATGGATTATGACACCAAGAAGATATGTCATCTGAGAAAAGCAGAACATTGTGATTAGCACTCTCAAGTAAGGGAAACGGCCAATCAACCAATTGAAAATTTTCTTTATGCTCTGCTAGTTCTTACTTTCGACACTTGTTACATTCTCATCAAATATGTAGATAGTGTTGTAAATAGTGTGGTATAAGCATATATTTAGATATAATTCTAGTATAATCAAACATAATTAATGAACATTTCAAGGAATATACAAATGATATAAATTGCATATAACCATGTAATTCTACATATCATTTGTATCAAAACATATATTCAACAAATGGAGCAAAATTACTCCTGATCTAATCATGTAAGGCAATCTCCAGAACAGGGAATCAATTAAAACTAGCATAAAGTATAAGTTTTAATTTATTAATGTTTAGTACTATCAGATGTAGAGTTACACAAGACTAAATCTTGGCCATCCCGCTAATATGGTTTTATACTCTTCATTAATTGAATATGTCGAAGAAGATTCAAACTTTGAACTCTAAATCACAATCTAACAATCTCAAATTTCAAAATATCTCCAGAATATATACTTTCGAGTAGCAAAACAGGCAGGTCAAGGTGATCACTCAATTACACTAAGAAATTAGCCAAATATGACTTGATATTCTCTCAGATTGCAAAATCCCAAATTACCAAGTCATGCAAGACCGAATTGACTAATAGATATGTAAATAACATATGAATTGTAGTGATCACGGGACATGCAAATACTGAATATATCTAACTGCAGGACAAAGAGAGCAATGATAGAAGTAACAAAGATTTAGAGCTCAAGTTTTAATCATTCAATTTCAGCACAAGACCATTATCCTCATTGAGCCATTTATCCCACACAGTCTTTTTGCAATATTCAATCAATGACAAATCATAGATAACAAATCATAAATTGTAAAGAGTTGACAACCAAAATACTCACAAAGTTGGTGATACTCGAAATCACCAAGAAGAACTTAGGGCAAGGCACACCTCAAGCACTGACCCAAAAAACCTAGCACCCCTCTGTGTCGCAGCGTGAGAGGAGCATGGTTAATGGAGATACAATGCCCACCTTTGCCTCTCGGGATAATCAAGCAGGCAAAGCTGAGGTGAAGGGAACACCACACAAGAACACGTGAGACACCGGCCAAGTGCCTCACATCCGAGCACCAGGGGTCACAGTGAAGAAGGGACCCCAAAGATCAAATCTAAGGACCAAAACCAAAGCTAAATTGGAAGAGATGAGGGAGTTAAGAAATCGGGCTCACACTTTATTCTCTACCCATTCATGGAGGAGACGACCTCCTTTTATAACCGAGAAGAGGAGGGGAAGAAGAAGCTTGGCGCGGTGGCCACCAATACCATGATCCTCACCTCCTAGCCGCAAGCGCCGCTCCACCTCTCCTCTGAAGTTGCCGCCGCCCCTCAGATTCGAAGGACCCGCGCCTGGGAGAAGACCTGGCCTCCTCCCCTTATCGCATTGGCTCAAATGTTCGGACGGTCCGAACTTTCCATCAGATAGTCCGAATGTAACATCCCAAAATTTTGTTTTCCTTTTTAAGTGTTTTTCTGGAATTTATTGGATTTTTTTGGATTTTATTCCAAGCCTTGAAGTGAGAAAAGTTAAAATTTTTATTTTATAAAAGCCAAAATAAACTTATTTCAGTTTGTAAAGTTAAAAATTAAGTGCATTTTATTTTTCCTAAGTCAAATATGTAATTATAATAATTTTCAAGAATTTATAAAGATTTAAAAACTCTCCTTTTAAAGTTAAATTGTGTTTTTGCAAAATCTAATTAACAAATTGGGTTGAAAATATTTTTATTAAGTCTAGAAAGGTTTCTGATGACTCTCTGAATTTTTCTAGAATTTTTAAAATTTATTTGGTATTTTTCTAAACTTTTTTAAAGCCTCTTAACCTTTTCTGAAAATCGAAAAGAAAATAAAATCCAAAACCTCTCCCCGAGGCTGACACCTGTCACGTATCGGGCCGTCCCACCGTTGTCGAATCTGATCTCCCCCGTCCATCTCAACTTACCGCTTCACCCCGCCTCCCCTCTTCCCTTGGCCGACACGTGGCTCAATCCGAACCCTTCCCCGTTGTCGGTTTAAATCTCAAACGTCCCCTACCACTTATTGCACTCGAGCGGCTCCGATTAAAATCCTGTTGCCGGATTAAATCTTAGCCCTCCGTGCTCACTTACCTGTTCGTTGAAGATCCGATGGCCGCCCTCTTCCCTCTCTGCCACCTGTTGCAGATCCGACCATTGCCTCTTCCCTTTCCTTTTGCTTTCTCTCGCTGACCGGTGGGCCTCGCCTATCAGGATCGTTGTCTCCACCGCGTCTTCCTCCTCGCGCCCCCGCCGCTGCCGCCATTAGTGCCGAAACTGAAGCTTTTAAAGCTTCAAATTCCCTTCCAATTACCCACCCACACTAATGCATATTCAAATCCCCACTCCCCGCGTCCATTTCAAGCATTACTTCCCCGTTTAAGCCCCCGATCGTCGCCGCATTGAAGGTCTCGGCTGTTTTCAATCCGGCGTCATTGCACACGGCCGTTACTCTTTCCCTCTGCCTATATAAGGCCTCCCCGAGGATCCCTTCTCCACACCGCCTCCCCCTCACTCCTCAATTTGGGCATCTAAGCACCGGAGCCTTCCCGACCCCCATTTTTCCCCTCCACCAGCTTCGCCACTCCGGCGAGCAATTCCGGTGACCTCGAGCCTCCTCGTGCCTCACCGACCCCAGCTCGACATTCCTCGTGCCTCGGCGGTCATCGGCCACCTCTGACCCGAGTCGTTTCGCCACTGGAGCACCTCCGCCGCCGTGAAGCCTCCTCGGACTGCTGCCAGACCACACCGGCCATCCTCGGGATCCGCGGAAGGTACTAACATGTTCCCGCCTTCCCCTCTACCTTTCCCACACCTCAGCTGGCGCCGCCACCCGTCGGAACGCCGACGGCCATTGGGCCCCATGCGCCATTGCCGGCCGCCCCAGCCACGTCAGCACTGCCGCACATGTGGTGCCCAAGTGGCAGCCTGGTGGCAGCCACGAGGTAGCCACGTGTTGCCACGTGGGAGCCACGTCGGTTTCCCTAGCCACGTCAGCACTTGATTTTATTTAATTAAAATTTATTTACTTGCTGACATCATAATTCTGGTTTTTCTTTAGAAACTTAATTTGGAAAATTACTTGCTGACGTCATAAATGTTTTTCGGTTCAAAAATAATTTCAGAAAATAGGTATTTTCTTTTTAATTGTATTTAAACTTTGGAAGGCCATAACTTCTTTATTTTAACTCCAAATTGACCCGTTCAAATTTCTAAATTTTTCTAAAATCATGAACTTTCCGTTTCTGCAGTTATTTTGAATTTTTGAATTTTATTTGAATTTTATTTTTGAATTTGAATTTAGGTCTTCAAGTTTAGATTTTGACGATTCCGGAGAGTTCGGTTTCGACGACGCTTCGCAATAAGACTTCGAACAAGGCAAGTTATACCTTTAACCATGTTGACCCCATTATTTTAAATTTATTTATGTTGATTTACTGTATATGCATGCATGCTTTATTCCAACGTAATTTAAATCTGATTTAAATTTTAGTTGTGCCCACGATCCTTTGATTATAGCCAATTTTGAATCTCGAATTCATATACCTTGTCACCCTATCTGCAAACTAGTTAGTACCATAGTATTAACTAGAATTTTTATAGAATTGCTTAGCCTGGCTTAGTATGATTTTAGGTGGGATCAATTGTTTCACATAAAATGATGATTTAAAAGTGAATTCTTGACTTCAGTGAGTCAAGAATGGTTTATGAAAATGGTTTTAAAATAAAAATAGAAACCTATGATTTGGACTTAGGCTATTGGTTAAGTGGTGGAGTCCGACATGCCTCATGTTTGATGACACCTGGTGGTGGATTGTCGTGCATGAGGGTATGTGGTTGAGCCTCAGTCAACTTAAGGACCGTTTCTGTGATTCATTTTACAAAGTCACTTCGTACTACCACAGGTTCGGTATGGGACGGACCTGGCTAAGTAATTTGTGAAATTCCAAATATAGTTTCGCTATAGGCTGAACGTGAGCGTGGCGTAGGCCGCGAGAAGTCTCACCAGAAGGGGCTCCAACTACAATAATCACGCCGCCACTAAGGTTTCACCACAACTCGAATCCACGAGTTGGAGCCCCCTCTGGTGCCATGTGAGACTTCTCGCGGCCTACGCCACGCTCACATTCAGCCTATAGTGAAACTATATTTCGAACTTCACAAGTTACTTAGCTAGGTCCGTCCCATACCGGACTTGTGGTAGTACGAAGTGACTTCGTAAAATGAATCACAGAAATGGTCTTTAATCCGACTTAGGCTCAACCAGATACCCACATACACGATAATCAACCAGGTGTCACCAAACACGAGGCATGCCGGCACCCCACCACCTAACCAATAGCCTAAGTTCAAATCATAAGTTTCCATTTTCATTTTTAAACCATTTTCATAAAACCGTCCTTGACTCACCGAAGTCAAGATTTCAAAAGGAACTGTCATTTCATGTGAAATAGTTGATCCCACCTAAAATCACATTAAGCCAGGCTAAGCATTTCTATAAAATTTCTAGTCAATATTATGGTACTAACTAGTTTTCAGCTAGGGTGACAAGGTATATGAATTCGAGATTCAAATTGGCCATATTCAAAGGATTATGGGTATATCTAACATTTAAACTAAATTTAAATTAAATTTGAATAGAAGTACGCATGCGTATACAGTAAAACAACATAAATAAATTTGAAATATTAGGTTCAACATGGTCAAAGGTGTAACTTGCCTTGCTTCGAAGTTTGCTGAGATTTGTTGAAGTTATACTCTCCAGAATAGTCGTAGTCTACACGCGAAAAGCCATAACAACTAAACTCAAATAAAATCCAAAAATTATAAAATATATGCTGGGAGATAGAATATAAATTTAGGAATTTGAATTGGTCCAATGGAGTTAGGGCGAAGGAGGATGACTTCTAGAAGTTTGAATTCTAAAGAAATGAATAAAAGAAATTATTGGAATTCTTTTCTTTGTGAAGGAAAAGTGGTAAAAAACTCCAATATTTGTGTATGGTCAAAGCCATGATCGAAGGCGTAGTCGAAGACATGGTCAAAACCATAGTCGAATCAACGGTTGAAGATGCGTAGGACTAAGTCGAAGACAAAGACTCCAAGTATGGGTGCAGTTGAAGTCGAAGTCGAAGATTCGGTCGAAAACTTGGTCGGAACTGTACATTGGTCGAAAGAATTGGATTTATGTGGAGTGGTCGAAAGAATCGGATGGCTTGGAGAGGTCGGACGGCTTTGAGTGGTCGAAGAGATTGGAGGATTTAGAGAGGTCGGGGGGTGCGGAGGTTAAAACGGTCAAACAACCATGGTCGGTTCAAAAACGGAGGTCGAAGTCGAAGGCTGGAGTCGAAGTCTCCGAAGGTCAAAGTCAAAATTGGAGTCTTCGAAGGTCGAAGTCTCTGGGGTTTGAAGGTCGAAGTTGAAGTCGAAGGCTCCGAACAGTTCGGAGTCTAAGAAAATCTCCGAACCATCGGTGTCTAAGGAACCTCCGAACGGTCAGAGTCTAAAGAACCTCTGGACATCTGAGTCTTAAGAGCCTCCGGACATCGGATCTTATGTGCCTCCGAATGTCGGAGTCTAAGAATCGGATGATTGGGAGAAGTCGGATGACTTCGCGTGACAAGACCCGAGTGATCCAGCAGCGGCGAAGACCAGGGAGATGTACAAAAGAGGGAGAAGAGTATGGGTCCTGTTTCACCTTGGCACAAGGTTCGAGTTGCATAGAGTTGCCTGACGACGAGGGTGTAGTGGAGGTGGGTACGATTATCGGGGCATCGACGAGACGCAAGGAGGTCTGTGGCACCGACAATTCCTTCTCGGAGCTCCCCAAATGAAGAAGGTAGAAGTTGCTCGGTGCGACAGGTTTACGAGCGAAACCAGAGCAATTGGGTGAGGGGAACAGTGGAGCCGAGCCCATGGACGACGGTGTGGCGCACGAAGCCCGTGGGCTCGCTGGCGGTGCGGGGCACGGCGGGGGTTGGCTAGGGGAGCAAAAGAGAGTGACGACTGTGAGAAAGTGCATTGGTGCTCTTGTGCATTACCACAAGTGGTTGGAAGGTGGTTAGCGACGAGGTGAAGCGGTGGCGCAATTTGGGCGGTGATGGCGATGGCATTCCGGTGGTGAGGAGACTCAACTAAGGGCGGTCGAGAAAATTCAAAAATTATGAAATATATACTACAAGGTAGATTATGCATTTAGAAACTGGAATCACTTAATTCGGAGTTCGGACGGAGGAGAACGAGCAATTGAAAGATTGTCTGATGAGAAAATGCTGAAAAAGGAAAAATCAGGAATATTCCGAAGGAATATTCCCGCGTGAACAGTAACGGACAGCAGCCCTTTTCACTGTTTTTGGCCGTGTCGTTGGCGAGAAAAGGCACGGGAGGTGAAGCCAATGGGTTGCTAATGCACATATAGGAAGTGACGGCACGTCAAACGGAGCACGGTGACGACGTGTATGGCGACAACGACATTGGGTGTGGAGAGAAGAATAATTTTCGGGCATGAGACATGGAGAAGTAGGGTGAGCATAGCCTAGAGAGGCGAAGCTACGAAAATATCGGCTAAGCCGAAAACTCTCCGGAGGCGACGCAATCGTCGTTTGAACGACGACGGTACCGAAACACAAAAAACACAATATCTTGGTGCTCGGTGGAGCAAATCCAAAACCGTCTGAAATGTAGCCTCCTGGGATGGTTTGGCACATTTTGACGCGAACGGATTGTTGAAAGTATTCCCGGACAGGCGGGGACGCGAAGTGCAATTTACGGCCATGGCAAGGTGTCGGGCGCAAAAATTTAGGAAAGATTTTTGGACGAACGGAGGGGAGCACGGCGTAGAACGCGCCGAGACAAACTCAACGCCGCAGACGGCTTGGCCAACGGACTAGCGAAACACGGTAGACAAGACTTTATTTATCCTACAGGCTGACATCGGCGTTTCGGGCAAACGGAGAGGAATTAACATGCGAGAGTTACGGCGAATCGAAGAGTAAAGCATGGGAATCGTGATGCTTACCTTGGTTTTGGTCGGGCATGCACGGTCGGCCGGTGGCAACGCGAGGAACGGCGACATGATATGGCCCACGGTGACGACGACGCTCCGGCGAAGTTCCAGCGAAGGCGAGGTAAGCACTGCGTAGAACGCGGCGAGACGAAGCCAACGGTTTGGTCAAACGCGGTGGTGCTCCACTGGACGAGGTGCAAAAGGCCGAAGAACGACGCTTGATACACAAAAATAAAACTTCGATTGCGGCCAAAAGGAAGGGAGTTGACTTGAGATTTTCGGGGTTGAGTGAAAATGAGGAGAGGCTCACGGTGCTCCCTTTTATAGGGATTGAGGAGGTCCGAGGAGGGAGATCAACCATCCATGTCCTTGAATGGTATGAGTTAAATCCCGCAAAAATGGTCATCAATGAGAGGGGAAACGGTGGGGGAATGAAAGAGCTTAATGAGAGGAAGTGAATGCAATTGATTTCGCTAAAAACCGTTGAGTAAATCACGAGTCATGGGAGATTGAAAAGGCTCCAAAAAAGAGCCATGGCGCTGCTGCTCTCTGTTCTTGCGCACGGTCACGTGAGGGAGAAGGAATTAGAGAGGAGAGAGAAAAGAGAAAAAGGAGAAAAAGAGAAAGAAAAATCAAAAAAATTCCCAAATTTTTTTCTAAAGATCCTTGGAACTTGAAAAGACCAAAAAAAACAATTTTAAAATTTGTTGATGTTTATTTTAATTTTTAAAAATGTTTTTCTTTTTCTAGCTTTAAATAATACAATAAATAACAAATAAAGCTTAAAAATCTTGGAAAAATTCATAGAGGTTTCTAAAGCCACTTTGAACTTATAAAAATATTTTCAACTAAAATTTAGATATTTTTATTTATAAAATATTTTTTGTTTAACAGAAAAGCTCTTTTCTTTAGTAGAAAATCAGATTAGCTAAAACATTTTAAATTTCAATAAACCAAATAACTTTGATTTTTATTTTAAACTAACTTAATTATTATTTTATTTTATTCTAAATTTTTAGTTTTATTTTTTTTCTTTTAATAAAAATAGCCTTCTTTTTTTGCAGAAAATCAGGCAATTAATTTTTTTAAAAAAAAACTTAAGAAACCAAAAGTAAATATTTTATTTTAAATTGAATCAAATATTTTGAAATAAACAGCTGGGCTGTCACACTTCCTTTGGTTAGCCTTGCATACTATATCGCATTCATTTGTTACAAACGACTTGCTGAGTACCAATGTACTCACGACTTATGCCCAATGTTGCTCAGTTGAGGAAGAGGAGTATCACTAGCAGGAGGTTCCAGAAGGAGAGTACTTCGACGACTTCACGGATTAGGCTTCGTTCTCTACTCGATAGCCTGTGGGCTTGTCGATTGGCCACTACGCTTTATGTTGGATTTCCACTGCTAGTTTTTGTTAAGCCCTTCGGGCTAGTCTATTGTAAGCTTCACTATAAGTTCGTACCTTTTGAGATTTATTGAGATTTGAGCCTTTCCTTTATTTTATCGTGTATATGGTTGTGATGATATCTATATTTGACTGTATGCACTAGCATGATCCTAGGACTAGTGCAGAATACACAGGGAGTTCGGATTTGCATATTCGGGTCTCGACACCTTCGTTAAGGGGAGAGTGAACCATGTGACGGCTGAAGAACCTTAGGCCGCACCGGATGTTGTACTGGGTATGTTCCTTATTAACTCAGTACCAGCATCACTTCTTTTCAATTCCGGAGCTTCGCATTCTTTTGTGTCAAAAGCTTTTATGGATAAGTGTGGGTTGGGCATGGTTACTCTTAGCAACCCTATGATAGTTCACTCCTTTGGAGCAAAAATGAGAGCAGAGACCTTGTGCCCTAAAGTAGAATTGCTTCTAGATGGAACCCTATTCCTGGCCGACCTTTTGGTCTTGGAATCGCAAGGGTTGGATGTCATTCTCAGAATGAATTGGTTAGCCAAAAATCAGGGTCAGATCAATTGTGCTACCCGATCCATCACCCTCACCAATGACCAAGGCATAGAAGTGACCTTCTCTCCTCAAATTCTGGAAGAAGAAGAATGTGCCCTCTATCACCTTCTAGCCATGGGAGAAGTGCCAGTGGTGTGGAAATACCTAGATGTATTTCCCGAGAAGTTACTAGGGATGCCACCGCATAGGGAATACCCAGCAAACATAAGCTGTTGTACTCGAAATCGTGGATTTCGTCAGTAGTGCTGTAAATATTCGATAGCGTTCGGTACCTGAGAGGCACGTTCTCTGAATCTGCTGCTCCATCAGTTGGAGGGGGTCGCCCACTCAATGCCTGGTGACGTCGATAGTATTGTCGTTGTGGGACTTGGTGCAGGTGTAGCTGGCAATCCTGGATTTGGCAACCCAGTCGAATGTGATGTGCCTGGGGTTTGAACTTCTCTTGCCTCCATCTCCTGAAGATCTTTAGTGTCGTATGTTGTCGGACCACCAACAGTGACCAGGATCTCGACACAGAACGTCTCCACCACATCTTGCTCCTCACCGGTGCTGCTCCAATCCCATGACCGATCCTCCTCGAACATCACGTCACGGCTAACATGCAATTTCTTCGCCACTGGATCAAAGACTCGATATCCTTTTGTCCCCGGCTCATAACCAAGAAATACCATTTTCTTGGACCTATCTGTCAGCTTGCTCACGCCGGGACCTGTATTCTTCACATGGACCACACACCCAAAGGTGTGCAGGTGATGAACACGGGGCTTCTTGCCGAACCACGCTTCATATGGAATGATGCCGTCAAGGCTCTTCGTTGACGCACAGTTTAGTATGTAGACGGCAGTCACCACTGCCTCACCCCAGAACCGCGCCGGAATGCCCTTGCTCATGAGCATGCACCGAGCCATCTTCACCACCGTCTGGTTTCGACGCTCCACCTCACCGTTTTGCTGTGGAGTATACGGCATGGTGGTGTAGTGCTTGACGTCGGACTCATTGCAGAACACGACGAATGCGTTGGAATTGAACTCGCCTCCGTGATCTGTCTTCAGTCCCTTCAGTCACCCGCCATGTTCAATCTCTGTGCCAGCCTTGATCTTCTTGATGTAGTGGAGTGCCTGATCTTTGGTACTCAGCAGCTCCACCCACATGAAATGACTGAAGTCGTCGACAACGAGTAAGAAGAAGAGCTTACCTCCAGGCATCGGTGGCGTAATCTGACCGTAGAGATCCGCATGGAACAGCTCCAATCCACGCTGCGAACGGAACGACGTTCAATCCGGTCTAGTCGCTCCAGTCCAGGCGTCTGGCATGATGTTGCTTGCCGAGGGTGCAGCTGTCGCAGACCTGTTCAATCCGGTTTATCACCTGAATGCCGTCCACCATTCTCTTTGTGCCGAGGTCGCATAGTGCCCTGAAGTTGAGGTGTCCGTAGCGGGCATGCCACCGCCACGCTTCGTCATCGGCCTTCAACAATAGGCACACCGGTGGAGCCACCACCAGCTTCATTATGTATAGCCTATTGCTCGTGCACAAAGCACTGACAAGCAAAGCGCGTTCCCGGTTGAACACACAGAGCCTGCCGTTCTCTAACATGATCTTGCACCCCGTCTCCTCCAATTGCCCTAGACTCACAATGTTACTTCTCAATTTAGGTATAAAATACACCTCAGTTAGTACCTTGTGCTCACGATGACGCCCTTCTATGATCATCGACCCAAGCCCGCAGACATCCACGTGCGATCCGTCACCAAAACGAACGGTGCCACGCACGGTCTCGTCAAGATGTGCCAACGCCGATCTCCTGCCTGTCATGTGGTTGCTAGCTTCAGAGTCCAGGTACCACGTGTCGTTATCGCAATCGGTCGGGATCACTTGCCGCTCGTTGAGGTAGATGACTTGCGACGCTGTCCGAGCCGTGACATTCACCGAAGCCATCAGTAGCGCCAGTTGCTCGACGTCGGCCTTGGCCAAGTGTGCCTCCTCACGACGCCCCTTCTTGGACCTCTTGTACTCCATGGCCCAGTGTCCGTAGATGCCACAGTTGTGGCATTTACCCTTTCAGCGAGGGGTGCCCTCCGAAGTCAATCTGACGGTGGTGTCGCGTGTCGCGGCCCTCCGGCCGTGCTCCACCCTTGCTCCTCCAGTGGCTCCTCTAGTGGGAATTCGCATTGCCTCCTTCCTTGCTTGACGAGGATTCTGACGTCAGCCGATGCCTATGTTTCGCCAGCCAGTCCTCCTCGATGAGCATGAGCCGCTCGGTTCTGTCCATGATCCGCTCGACGTTGGTCTCGAAACGGTCTTCCGCCGCGCGCAGCCTCCCAGCGAGTTCTTCGATCGAGAGTGTCTTGATGTCGCAGAACATCTCGATCGAGACCGCAACTTGGTTGTACTGCGAAGGGACCACGCGAAGGATTTTCTTGATGACATGTGTGTCGTCGATGGACTGACCGAGCGCTCAAAGATTACTGGCGAGGCTGAAAATTCGCATTACGAAATTGTCGACAGCCTCATCATCCTTGAACACAATGTTCTCGAAATCCTTGAGCAGCTTCTATGCATCGACCTCCTTGACACGCTCTACTCCAAGGCACATCATCTTCACCACCTCCCATGCCTCCTTGGCACTCTTCTTGGAGCCCAAGATGGAGTACATGTCGGATGGTACGCCCCGGATCAGTGCAGCCAGCGCGAGACGGTCCTCGCGCCGCTCCACCTTGCCAGGCTCGATCGCCTCCCAGAGTCCCATCGCCTCCATGTTGATTTGCATCAACAGGGCTCACTCATTTTAGTTTGTCCTCGTCAACATCGGGTACACCACCGACACACTTGCCTCCTTTGCCATTCGCTGCAGTCCGACGTCGCTCGACTTGGTGTCGCTGCTCCCATCGGTTGGCTTCTTACCGGTGTCGAAGCGTGGCTTCTTAGGAGGTCGAGGTGGTGATGGTGGACTGCTGCTCCTGCTCATCCGCTACTGGAGACCGCCTCGGCCTAGGTGTTTTGATACCACGTGTTGGAGCCGATCAAGGAACTCAGCTTGGATCACGTGCTGTTTTCTCCGGACGCAGAAAGCACGATGCTCAGAACGAAGAACAAACACACGAGAGACAATTTCTAATTTGGAGCTGCCTGCTACTTTATTCAAGAGATGCTGCTCTTGTTCGATTAGGCACTGCCTTGCTTGATGAACTTCAGGCGCTGCCTTGGTTCTTTTAAAGGAGACAATACTGCACCGAGTCGGACAACATAACCGAGCGGAGCAAGAACACAAATACGAAACTAATACGTATACGAGACATATTCCATGCAGCTACCGCACACGCAACTCCCTACGTGCCGTGAATACACACGCAACTAGATTTAGAAACAAACAATATACTCCGGGATTTGACGTGTATGATATCCTGTTTCGTAGTTCCAGGAGATAGGTGGACTCTCTTCTGAGAGATTAGGGGAGCAAAGTGGAATGGCCACTGCAAAGTAATATGCAAAGAATAACAACCAGTAATAACGATATGGACAATGTAAAACTAATACATCAGTACTTTTTTCTGATAATATACACAACCAGTAATAACGATACGTACAAGCATGGCATATGTCAATTAGCCAAAGTTTATCTTGTGAGCGCTGGAGAAATGTTTAGCCGCCGCGACCATTTCGGCCGCCGGATCATAACCGGGGCGGCCGGCAGAGCTCGCCGCCTTAGGAGCCCGAAAGCACGCCAACCACGACGCCACGGCCGACCGGAAACCAGAACCAGACTTCTTGCTTCTTCCCATGAGTAACAAATTAATTAACTGCAACACAGCAAATATAAGCAAGCTTAGCTCTACACCTAGCACTCTTCCTCAGTAATGGAGTTAGGATTTCTGTTATGTCTGAGTATGCGGTGTTTTCTTGTAGTGTTGAGCTGCACGGTTTATATATAGTACTTCAAGTGTGTTTTCAGATTGCTTGGCGGCCACGGTAGAAATGAGGAAATAACTGTGTTTGGAGCTCAGCATGCAGTCACCGTCATAGTAACAGAAATTCCACATACTTACGTACATAGTAGACGTGTGTAATTTGAAGACCCCAACTTAATTGGTGCCCAAGACTGCATATTGTACTTACTGAAAATGTTCTTAGGTAATGTACAATAGATTTACATTAGCTGTCTATAAATCTAGCTATATAGGACATAATATGATGTGAAAAAGATGAAACATATATAGAGATTAATTAAGTTATCTCTCATATAACAGTTGACTGTAGCACGAGAAACAAAACACATTATGTCATGGAGGAGCTATAGAAACATATAAAAAAATAATCTATTGTAAAAGCTATCTTTAGTATTATTTATAGATAACATGGGTCACACAACTGCCCGTCAATAAGCCCCTTCTATTTTGTGGTCGTTGCTGAGTTTTCCTAGTTCCGTAATACAAGGTAATCACCCTCTAACGGCATGCACAATACAAGATGCTTATATATAAATGCTTAAAGAAAGAAAATATAACCACATCATCAAGCACCCATGTTAAAGTTATTTTCTCCGAGGCAAGCATCTCTTCCATGGGTGCTTAGATATTATATTATCTATTAATTAGATATAGTTATACACATAAGCACCTGCTAAGCACCGATGCTTATTTATGCATCGATGCTTCAAAATAAGAGACTTGTCTATCCTATGTGGTATGAAAAGTCAGTTTTTAATTGCTAAGCATCTCTCTAAGCGCTTGCATTGTACGTGCTCTAAAACGTTTCCTTATAAGATGATTTAGCTAAAAACCTTCTGTTCTATCCAGCGTTAAAAATTATGCTTCAGAAAAAAAATTCGGAGGGTAGTGAAATTACTGAAATCACCAAAATTTTGGTAATTTCCGTTTATATTTAGTTCAAATTTTGGTAATTTGAATTTTGATGAAACTTTAGATTTTTTAGAAAAAAATTATCAAAGATGGTAGAGATAAACTAGATATTGGATATAGATGAAATAGAGATAAAACAATATAGATGAAACTTGCTCTAATATTTAAAGTTCATCTCAAGATTTGAATTTAAACTCAAATTTTGGTCTAACAAAATAATTTCGGAGGGACTGAAAGTTTGAAATTATAGCGAATTTGTTAGCCATCTCTCAAAAACTTCGATCTTACCTGTATAGCATCTCATGATCTCCTCCTCTCTTGATTTGCATCATGTGTGGGGCACATCACCATTGTCACTTGGACCTTGTCAGCGGAGCCCCTTCCGGCCGCTGCGTCCAAGCCGCCATGCCGATCAGGCGCCCATGCCCTGGCCCGATCCTTCCAACCGCAACTCAACCACAATGCCGCCCGTTCATGGTGTCACCCCATACTAGCCGCCTCGTCGCCAACGCCGCCACATCTTACTATACTACAGAAAAGCTCATCAGACGGTTCAAAAATGCCACCCAGACAGTTTTATGAATTAGTAACACCTTAAGGGCATTATAGAAGGTTTTAAACAATTTATAATAACCCTTATCACAAACGGTTCTTAACTAGAACCGTCTGTGATTGCGTTTTCGTGTTGTCATGAATAGGGCTCCTTCAATAAATCAACATTATATAATTGTGATATAAAATAGTGCAATCAGAGAATAAAGATGAAACAAAGCAGGCCTATTTATGAGAACAAGATCATCGTGCAATAAACTTTGGTATCATGTCTTTGGTGGCTTATTGTTTATAGATCGTTGTAGGTACTGTTATTTTGTTACTTTGATGCGTAAGAGGTGGTTTCGTCTGCAATAAAATATGAATTTTAACAAGGATCGAAATCCTAGCCATCCATCAATCATCACAAGAACTAAGGTATCAAAAATTAATTTTCATACGCACGAGCATCAAGATTATATTTTCGTAATTTCATATTAAGCATCAAGGAAGAGAGGAGAGGGGATCGGATGGGGGATATATCACCAGCGATAAAGAGGTGGTGACAGTGTCACCCTTGTGTTACAACGGTGACACTGCACAAGACACTCTTACGACAAGAGTGCCTTGTGCAGTGAACCATGGCATCACAACCGGAGGCGGAGGATCTCAGAGAGGTAGTCAGCATTGTTGGGGGAGGCGGCACTTCGATCGGTTTGGGGCGGCTAGCTAGCTGGTGGCACTTCGGTTTGGAGTGTTTGGGGGAGACATGTGGGTAGCATATATAAGAGCATTTGAGTAGTGGAACCAATCAATAGTTACGAGGTCAACGGCGCTTCAGTTTGAAAGTTTGAATAAGGAGCGGCAAAATTGGGCAAAAATATCACAAACGGTTTTCAACATGAATCATTTGTGATGAGTTAATACCACAGATGATTTTCATCATGAGCCGTCTGTAATGAGTTAATATCATAGATGGTTCTTATTAATAACCATCTGTAATACTTCACAGATGATTTTCAATATGAATCATCTGTGATATTATCTCTTCACAGATAATTTTTAGCGCTGCTAGTTATACAGATGGTTGCTAAACCAACATAAAACATCCATTTCGCAAATGAAGTAAAATATCCATTAACAAATACATAATTACAAAAGATCTACATTGCATTCACAGATCAACATGTACATGTATACATTGCATTGTGATAAGAGCAATAAAAAAATCATTGTGGGTTGTGGAACTCTCCCTTTGGATTTAGGACTTGAGCCATCAAAAAGTACGCGGACTCTCCTAGAATTCCTTCAAGGTTGGCCTATTTCAATGCAGTTTTTGGGATGGATGTAGCCTGTCGATAGGAATATCAATGTGCGTATATATATAACTTGATAAGTATGAAGTAATTATGAGAATATTGACAAACCTTAGAATTGGGATTGGTGATCCTCGAGGAATCAAGGAGTAGTCTCATATGGTGGCAAACGTAGAATCCACACATGTTACCCGGTTGCTGCTGGTGGCACTGCAAAAAATAGAATGTGTTAATTTAAGAGGCAATATTAATACTATCAACTGTTGCATAGGATTAATTAATATGTACTAGCGAATACCTTAAAGTTTCAATCATGTGTCAGGGCTTTGGCCCCTTGCGTCGAGAGCTTTGCCATTTTAACGTACGTCGCGAACGCCCTACGTGATTCGAAAAAGTTAACCTTAGTCATTCGGAAGGAAAGAACGAGTACAATATAGATATGTATGGAGAAAATATACTTACCTATCGATGACTTGGCCGATAACTGTGTAGTCGACTTTATTCTTACTTAGAGAATCAAGGTATATTGCCTTGTTCCACTTTGGTATAATTACAATTAAAATCTAATGAAACTCCTGATTGTAGGGCATCATTACATATTCCTTATCACGGTAAGCCAGCAGTGATGCTGCAATGTACCTCTCAACGACGCCAGCATTCTCGTTGATGGTATAACTGGCGACCAAATGTGGGTCCAAGAAACCAACCGATGATTTGGATGATCTAGCTTTAGTCACCATGTGTCTATATATATACACACGAAAGTAAGAAATTATATATAACATTTATCGGTATGACATGAACAGAGACTGTGATTGTACACACTTACAGCGTCTAGCATCGAACGAGTGAGGCGTCGAGAGCGTTGAGCGTGAAAAGATCAAATAAATCCTCGAAGGTCACCACGAAGACACCATCTTGAAATTCGTGCTGGAAATTATGCTGTCTGAATTTAACAGTGATACCTGAGCACTGTTCTCTCTCTGGTTTATTGGATTATTTCATATACCAAAGGTGTAATTGGTTGCGACTAATTGGTAGGAGCGGGAGGCGCTTCACCGGGTCGATCATCGGCTCACCAAGCATGAATTTGCAGGCCAATGGCAGGTACGGGATATCATCATTGGTCTTCTTTGCTTTGCCCTTGCTGCCTTGGCTGTCCTTGCTACCTCGGCTATAGTTTGACTGTAAAGGTAGCACCGGTGGAAATTGTTGCACTGGGAATAGCTCCCGTGGACTCATCACCGATGCATGTAGTGGTGGTGGAGATAGACCTTGTGGAGATGGCACTAGTGCAAGTCGCTCTGGTTCGTATTGCCCTTGTAAACCTGCCACCAGTGAAGAAGCCTCCAGGCAGATGTCTCTTTTGGGCCACTGGATGAAGGTTCTAATGGCTTGCCCTAGAGTCACGATCTCGTCGTTGGGGGGCTTCGATAGCGGGACGACATCGAAATTGGTATGCACGCCATCCACAGACATTTTTTCGAAGCTTGGAGCTAAAGGTGCACGATGCACCATGGCCCCTTCACCGTACGGATATGCCAGTTCCCAAACAGCGTACAAGGCAACGGAGGCATATCTCACTTGGAGCTTGCACTTCGTAGCTTCCAAGATGTCGTTCATAGGAAATCTGCCCTCGCTTTCCGTCGTAGGATTGGACGCGCATCTACTCCGACGGTTAGGGGGCTGGCTAGCACAGGAGCGGCGGCGGCGGCATGCTAATTTTCTTCTGTTTGTCTTCGCACCTCATCTCTGACGTAATCAGCAAGCTCATCTCTATGAGATGCCTTGATCTCCTCTCGTAGCCGTGCGTCACGCTAAGCTTTGTTTCTCTTCCTACTCCGATACAATTCGGAGTTATATGAGAAACCTTGTTTCCAAGGAACATAAAACCCAAGGCCTCTCGTACGACCTGGGTGCTCCTTGTTTCCCAGTGCTGCGAAGAGTATATCTTTCTCCCTAATTGGTGGAATGATCCTCGGAAGATTCGACACTCGGTGTATCCTCGCAAGAGCCCGACATGTCATTTAGTTTTCGGGAAGTTGTGGAGTAATTACAAGCTACGAGTTCGATATCTTACCAGCAAAGGGGACACTTTCTCGTCCGCAGGTTCCGAAGGAGATGTCCTCGACGACGTGGTAGATGACCTCGCTCTAATCCAATTTCGAGCGCGCTCATCCGGGATCGTGGCAAATGGCGGGGCAGTGTTCCGCAGGATTGCTTGTTCATCCTCCTGCCTCCA
Source organism: Melocanna baccifera (assembly GCA_036346265.1). Taxonomy (NCBI): domain Eukaryota; kingdom Viridiplantae; phylum Streptophyta; class Magnoliopsida; order Poales; family Poaceae; genus Melocanna; species Melocanna baccifera. The sequence continues at coordinate 149,317 of JAYEVJ010000047.1, forward strand.
CTACGGGATTTTACCCACATACCCAGCTGTGCTGAGTCTGTGGGGATGTGTGTTTTTTGCCTGGAGGGATTTGTGCGCCGCGCTTGCACTTCTGAAAGCTTCGGTTGTCTTCATCGCCTTAAACTCGTCCCATTGTGGTTCCAGGAATGGATACCTATCAGAGGGCGTTAAATCCTTCTCCACATAGTCCTTGACAAGCATGCTCTTGAAGTTCTTCCATGCTTTGCACGCCGCAAGCAAGGCACGATGTTGCATGGAGTCGTGGTGTTCTTCTGGGATCTCGAACGATGCAAAAATCTCTGTCAGCAGCTCACGTTTTCGAGTCTCACTCACATTCTTCCATGAATCGAATGTGATCTCAATTCGTTCTCGTGCAACTATTCTGATCGCTCTTCGAAATGCCCTTGCTGCTTTGTGAGGAAGGAGAGGGGTCTCAGATCTATCGACCTCTATGATAGTAAATCGGCCTTCAGGCTTTTTCGATAGTCCTCTTGCTTTGCGTGTTGATTTTGGAGTGGATGCTTCCGACGATGATATTGAAGAATGCGCGGATGACATGTTGGCCTTCTCATATATACGTAAATAGTGCGGTATAAACACATATACATATCTAAGTTCATTAGCAACATATATATACATATACATAAGTATATGCATAACAGTAAGATTTAACAAAATAAGATTTATGAAATAACAAGAATATATGTTCAAGTGCCTATTCTTTCCTAGATATACAACATGCATGACACCAGAGGTATAAAAATGACTTAATCAACATATACACATATAAACATTTTAAGTTATTCAAGTAGAAATTTATGCCCAACATAAATATCATGTATCTAAAATCAGCATAATGCTATGCAACAGTTATATGACAACTATATATTAGATCTTGAGCTTAAATCAAAATTTTCTATTAAAAGAAACTAACAAATCATGAATATAACTTCATCGACAACAGAAAGATCACCATAATCAATCTAACATTCATTTGATATGAACAATATTGATTATAACGTAAAAGATCAATACGTAGAATTGAAGATGGACTCACCGAGGGGATTTCGCGATGTGAGAGGAGCTCGAGCGTGGACGGAGGCGCTAACGGCTCGACCGCCGACGGAGGCGGACGGCGACGGGCTCGGGGACGGAGCGGCCGTGACGGCCCGGAGGAGGAGGAGGCGACCGCCTGGGACGGCGATGGCTCGGGGCTCGACGGAGGCGGCTGGCGACGGGCTCGAGGACGGCGACAGCCTTGGGGGGACGGAGGCGACCGGTGATGGGCTTGGGGACCGGAGGCGGCCGACGATGGGCTCGGGGGACGACGGCGGCGACGGGCTTGGGGGATCGAGAGAGCGACTAAGTCTTGGTTGGTATTGCTAATAACTAGCAGTGTACGCACAAAACCCTAGCTGGAGGCTTTAAATACAGGATTATTACAGATGGTTCTAAGATTAGAACCGTCTGTGATAATAGATATCATAGACGGTTATGAGATAAGAACCGTCTGTGATACTAACTATCACAAACGGTTCTAAGCTTAGAACCGTCTGTGATAATAATCACAGACGGTTTTAAACTTACAACCATCTGTAAAAAGACTTTGCCCGGCTGTAGTTAATAATTAATATAACTGCACCAACCAGCATTCAATAAGCCTTTCCCAGCTATAGTTATATCTTTACAACAACCCAGTATATTTCTTTACAATAGCCCAATGAACATAGAGATACATTTGTATGACTCATACATTCTCAAAATTCACCTATATATCACACATTTTCACTTATACATAAATGCCAATTGACATATACATCCCATACATGCATTGTTATATACATTAATGCAAATGCCCACATATATGTCGCCATTCTCATTTCACTTGCTTATTTCCTTTAAAAATTAACCCTTCATGATGATCAATGCGTACGTAACTAGTTTCGTCACGTTGTTCGTCGTCGACCCTTATGCCATTTTCAAAAGGAGGTAACTCGTTAAATTGATTGTATTCTTCCTCATCTACTACATTCTCTACTCCAACAATTCTCCTTTTTCCATGAAGAACTACATGGCGCTTCTTATTTGCCGGGTCGGTTACATAGAAAACTTGAACAACTTGGTTGGCGAGCACGAATGGTTCGCCTTTGTACCGACACGTTGGAGGTCCACGGTAGTAACACCGCATTTGTCAACCTTCACCGTGGGAGATGCACCTAACGACAATGAAATAAGGGGATCTTGAAAACCACGTAGTCGAGCTCCCAAATCTCTTCTATGAACCCATAATACGAAGTTTCTCACCCCATCGCGATCGAACGCATCTATGCGCCACCGCTGCTCGTTAGTGCTCTTACATCCCGAGCCCGTGTAGAATGTGTACTCATTTATGTCATATCCTTGCCATGTCACAACTGTAAATGTTGGCCCTTTCGCCAACTATATCAGCATCTTACTTGACGAGCTCCTAGCGATTTGCTCCTTCAACCATTGGTTGAACCGACTGTTGTGTTGTCTCATGATCCAAACATCCGGTCGCTCCGGATTCTGTTGCTGAAGCACATCCTTGTGCTGGTCGACATAAGGGGCTACTTCAGTGATGTGTTGCAAGATCGTGAAATGGGCTTGTCCATACGCGTCCATATCTAGAGTGATTGCTTTCCTTCGTATAATTCGGATACCCTTGAGCCTCCCCTCATGACGAGATTGAGGCACACCTATTGGTTGAATCTGAGCCATATAATCAACACAAAACTCAATGATCTCTTCGGTTGCATAACCTTCGACGATGCTGCCCTCCGGCTGAGATCGATTCTGTATATACGGCTTGAGAATTCCCATGAACCTCTCAAACGGGTACATTCTACGTAGGAATACGGGCCCGCACATTTTTATCTCTCACACAACGTAAACAATGAGATGGACCATGATATCAAAAAATAAAGGAGAAAAATACATCTCAAGATGACATAGAGTCATCACCACCTCGTCCTGCAGAGCATCTAGTTCTTCGGGATCGATAACCTTCTGAGCAATTGTGTTAAAGAAATAATATAGCCTCATGATTATCTCTCGACTTTGATCGGCAAAATATTCTGAATTGCAATAGGGAGCTTCTGTGTCATCAACACATGACAATCATGAGACTTCATTCCATTTAACTTCAAATCTTGCATCGAAATAAGTTTCTTCACATTGCCGGAGTAACCAGATGGAACATTGACACCATGCAAGCACAGGCACAGTTCTATTTTCTCGGCCTTGGACAGAGTGTAACACGCAGGGGGAAGGTACGTTCGTCCATTATCTGTTGTTCTCGGTGCTAACCAAGTCAAACCGTACGTTGACGTCGTCCTTTGTTTTATCACGAATGTTCAGTAAGAGACCAATCAAGCTGTCATATACATTCTTTTCTACGTGCATGACGTCGATGCAGTGTCGAACATCTAGGTATTCCCAATAAGGTAAGTCCCCAAAAATTGATCTCTTCTTCTAGATGTTCTTCTCACGACCCCTCAATTTATGTCCCTTTCCGAGGACAACATCTAAATCCTTAACCATATTATAAGCCTCTTTTTCGCTTAAATGCCTTGGAGCTGAACCGTCCTCCTTCTCTCTGTCAAATTATTTCTTCATCTTGCGGTATGGGTGATCCCTCCGAAGGAATCGGCGGTGACACATGTACACGGTTTTGCGTGAGTATTTCAGCCACACACTCTCGGTACCATCTAAGCTATGAGTACAAGCTTGGGCACCTTTTGTACTCTGGCCCGACAGGTTAGTAAGGGCATGATAATCATTTATGGTGCAGAACAATAAGGAGCGCAAAGTGAAGTTCTATCATTTGTATGCATCCCATACCTGTACCCCTTCGTCCCACAGTACTTTTAGATCTTCCACCAACGGTGCTAGGTACACATCAATATCATTGCCAGGTTGCTTTGGCCCTTGGATAAGTATCGACTGCAAAATATACTTTCGCTTCATACACAACCAAGGAGGAAGGTTATAGATGCAAAGAGTCACGGGTCAAGTGCTATGTCAGTTGCTCATGCTACTGAAAGGATTCATTCCATCTGTACTCAATCCAAACCTTATATTCCTCGGTTCTGCACCAAAATCTGCAAAGCACTTATCGATATTTCTCCACTGGGTGGTATCAGCAAGGTGTCTCAGCATTCCATCCTTCTTGCGCTCCTCCGAGTGCCATCGCAGCAGTTTTACCTTCTTTAAATTCGCAAAAAACCGTTTCAAACGGGGAATTATAGGAAGATACCATGCCACCTTTTCAAGAGGTCCTCTCTTTACCTCTGTTCTCTCGCCATCATCATCTGATTGATTGTTACGTTTGTATCGGGATGCGTTGCACACCGGACAGACATGCATGTTTGCATACTCTTTACGGTAGAGGATACAGTCGTTCGGACATGCATGTATTCTTTCTACTTCCATTCCCAATGGACAAAAAACCTTCTTAGCTTTATACGTGGTTTTAGGCAACTCATTTCCCTCTAAAAGCATGTCCGCTAAAGGCCTAGTAGCGCCGTAAAACTCTTGTCGGAACAACCGTTGCTTGCCTTCAATTTCAATAAGCATAGCTGACAACTTCGTATACTTTGACCTGCAGCACGTGAACAAAGGTTTCTCTCAGTCCTCCATCAAGCCTCGGAATTTAATATACTCTCTCTCAACATATTTATCTTCTACATCACGAAGCATCTGATCCAAATTGTCATCGTACGGCCTATCCGAATCCGAACCACAATCATCATCCGGCAGCATATCATTGACTTCACCGGCGATGTCATCCGGCGGCATATCATTGACTTCACCGGCGATGTCATCCGACGACATATCATTGACTTCGCCATGACTGGTCCAACACGTATACCTCTTTTTAAAACCCCTCTGAATTAAGTGCGCTTCAATCTACTCTCGATTCTTAAATATCTTTAAATTCTCGCAGTCAGTGAATGGACAATACATATATTCCACCCCCTTATTCAACATATCCTCCTCGGCAACTCTTGTAAAAGTAGACACGCCATTAATGTACTCTTCACTCACACGATTTGCGGTATACATCCAGCTTCGGTCCTATATTATGCACATATATAACAACTTATTATTAAAATTAATTTAATTAATTATTACTACATATATACCACATACATTGAGGCTAGCTAAATCTAAATTAGCTAGATCTTCAAAGTATATATATAACAGTTCACCGAAAATTAATTAGCTAGCTAGATCGATCAAACTTATTTTGATATTGCAACCAGCAAAAACAAATTTCATTACTAACCATATATAGGGCAACCAAGAACTCAATGAATCTTCAAAACTCTCCTGCCAAATAAGTCACCTTCTACAAAAAAAAATGGCTTGAAAGCCTTGCCGCCTCCAGCTGCAGCACCGGCTAGATCTAGATCGAAATGAAGACAGATGCGGTCTAAGCAGCACAATAAATACATAGCAACATTATCACAGACGGTTTTTAACAAAAACCGTCTGTAATACTTGACTATCACAGACGGTTCATTGGTAAGAACCGTCTGTGATACTCAGCACAGACGGTCTCCAAAATAAAATCGTCTGTGATAGCTCGATCGGGACTCGGGAGAGCGACTATCGAAGCGTCTATATCGGCATACGAACTGTCTCTCCTAAAGGTTAAATATGCACGCCTAATCCTCAACGCAACGTACAATATGGCTTCTATGATCTCCTTCCTCTCATTTGTTCATCAAGAGTTGTTCGACCGGAACCTTACACAGGCGGCCAGCAATTTACATCTGGAGCAGCTTCTCCGCACACGCCCTGCTCTCCTTTCCCAACTTTCTTGTATCCGTCAGCTCGACCGGATCATCCACCGTCGACGGAGGCGTCTCGCTGCCGCTCAACAAAGGGAAACAGCATTGCCGATCAAGCAGAAACGACAGATTCTAAGGAATCTTATAATGCTATCCTCTACGAGATTATGGGCTATGCTAATCATTTGCCTAGGTTGGAGGAGGAAGTGCTGAGGGCAAGGACAATCTTAACGGTGTTCGAGAACTCAGCGACTGATCCAACTCCCAAAGTCGAAGAAGAAGCGTACGAAGCCCTGAAGATTAGAATATGAGAATCTCTTTTATCTGTGCATGCGACTTTTGTAATAAATTTGCCTTTAATTTATGATCTCTTGTCTCAGTAGTTCTATAGGTAAGTTATTAGAAGCAATGTGTATTTATATATTAACTAGTTATATAGTTAAGTTATTAGAAGCAATGTGTACGTACTTATATATTAACCTCTGACAGAAAATATCACAGACGGTTTTGTATTAGAAACCGTCTGTGATGTTTCTAAGGTTATCACAGACGGTTTGTAATACAAACCGTCTGTGATAATCAGCCTATCACAGACGGTTTTCAATAAAAAATCGTCTGTGATAATCAGCTTATCCAGACGGTTTTAAATAAGAAATCGTCTGTGATAATTCCAGATTATCACAGACGGTTCATTGGTAAGAACGGTCTGTGATACTCGTTTTCTCCGACGCCATCAACACCGACGGTGTCCAAATTAAAACCGTCTGTGTTAATTTGGTCACAGACGGTTTTGTCAAACTGTCTATGATTTGGCGTCTAGTATTAAGCTTTCTGTAGTACTGGTCTGAGTATGCTGTTTTTCCTTGTAGTGTTAAGTTGCATGGTTTATATATAGTACTTTGCTTGGCGCCCCACGGTAGAAATGAGGAAATAGCTGTGCTTGGAGCTCGGCATGCAGTCACTATCATAGTAACAGAAATTTCGCATACTTACTGGAAATGTTCTTAGGTCATATACAATGGGCTTATATCAGCTGTAAGTCTAACCATACACGAGATGATCATGAAAGAGATGGTACATAGAGAATTGGATCATCTCTCATGTAACAGTCAACTGTGTCGGGACCGGATTTCTGAATCCAAACCCTCTGTGTATTACCACACTAGTCTCAGATCAAAACTAGTGTACACAATTAAATAGTGATGATTACATAACCAACAAGCTTTATTACAATAATAGAGAGTACAAGCCTTATGACCACTTTATTATAACTGAGGTTACAAGACTTTTCAAACAAAAACACAGCGGAAGCTGAAATAAAATTTGATGATGGCCCATTAATACGCCACATGCAATTGACTGGGGAAGCGCAACGTAATACTCCAGAAAGCTTTCATCGAATCCACACGTGAAGTAGTCGTAATCCCCTTCTTGAGCTTCATAATCTTCTTAGAGTTATTTTTTAGTGTAGCATGTGAGTACATAAAGTACTCCGTAAGTCTTGGGAAAAATACAGTAAATATAGGGCTTAACAAAGGAAGGTTAATATGGTTCTTTTGCACAAAGCGAGATTTTATTTTAAATACCATTATATATTTTCGAAAGCATCATTTTAACAAAGTAATTGTAATAACAGAAAGTAGATAAATTTTCTAGTGAAGATTCGAACCACCAACACTAGTAAACAGGCTCTAACCACCAAGGTTTAAAATTACAGATTCCATCCACCCTCACTAGCTCCATCCACCAGGACACACACTCCCGAGAGTTCTATCCACTCCCGATTTTCTAAAATATTTACTTTGAAACCAAAAACCAAAGATCTACCATGTGAAAGCGCACCTTGCCTACCCTTAACCATGGACACGGCTATTCGAATAGTTTTACATTCTACAGAGTTTGTAAAGTTTTACCCACAAGAGATAAGTTATCTTAATAGCTAACATGCTTCATTAGGCATGAGACCTAGATAATTTATCACAAAGCCTTTACATCACTCTAGTCTAGCTAGACACCACCCGCTGAAGTTTCACCACTGCAGGGTTAAATCCACTACAGTCAGAAGCCCCCCTCTTGCGCCGTATGAGTACAGTAAATCCCTGTGCCTCACTGTGAGTAAACCAGTACACCCTGGAATTCACTTACCACTGGTGATATCTGAACTAAATCTTCGTAAGTTATTCAGCTAGGTCATACCCATGTAGACTTGTGGTTGTACGGTAGTGCTCAGCTTGGATAATCACAAGCGTCGGTCCTTAATAGAAAATCACATAGGTACAAGATGATCAAAGAAGACTTGCCTTCTTGCACGCTATCTGGACCTTCAGGCGTGTTGCTCGGACAAGTCTTCGGCGATATCGGGTTCTACGTGCGAAACAACAAAATAAATAAATAAATAAAAATAAAATCACAAAAATACAAAACTCAATATCTCTGCGCTCGGTGGAGCAAATCCAAAACCATCTGAAAGGTAACTATCTGGGATGGTTTGGCATATTTTGACATGAAAGAATTTTTGAAAACATCACCGGATAGACGAGGACGCGAAGTGCCATTGGCGGCCATGGCTAGGCGTCGGAGGCGAAAATTTGTAAAAAGTTTTTTGGAGGAACGAAGGGGAGCACGACGTAGAATGCATCGAGACAAACTCAACGGTACAAACGGCTCGGCCAACGGATTAGCGGAACGTAGTGGAGAAGCCTTTAGGCATCTGATGGGTTGACATTGGCATTCTGGGCAAACGGAGAGAAAATAGAGGGTGAGGTCTATGGTGAAACGAAGAGGAGAATGTGGGGAACATGATGCTTATCTTGGTCATGGTCGGACACGCATGGTCGGCCGGTGGCGATGCGAGAAACAAACGACGCAATTTGGCCCACAGTGGCGACAATACTCCGACGAAGTTCCGATGAAGGCAAGAGGAGCACCACGTAGAACGCGTCAAGACAAAGCTGATGATGTGGTCAAAAGTGGCAGGGCTTCACTGGATGAGGCGCAATAAGCCACAGAACGGTGTTGGGATGGAGAAACAAAAACTCCGATTGCAGCCAAGAGAAGAGGAGTGGGGATTTGAGATTTTCGAGGATGAGTGAAGATGAGAAGGGGCTCACAGTGCTCCCTTTTATAGGGGCTAAGGAGGTCTGAGGAGGAAAATCAAGCAACCATGTCAATTCAAGACATAGGTTAATACTCGCGTAAATACACATGAATGAGAGGGGCAACGGCCGGGAATGGAAGAGTCACGACGAGAGAAAGTGAATGCACTTAATTGCATGAAAAACTGTTGAGAAAATCTTGGGTTTTCAAAGCTTGAAGCAATGGCCATGGCGCACACACGAAACGTTCACTGGACAACGTTTAGAAGAAAAAGAAAGAGAGGAGAGAGAAGAGAGAGAAAAGAAAAAAAGAAAAAAATTAGAAAAATTTTAAGAAAATTTTACAAAAATCCTTGGAACTTGAAAAGAGCAAATAAAATAATTTTAGATTTAATTGAAGTTTATCTTAATTTTTAAAAATATTTTTTCTTTTTCTAGCTTTAAATTAATATAATAAATTACAAATAATGCTTGAAAAACTTACGAAAAATCATAGAGGTTTCTAAAACTATTTTAAACTTATAAAAATATTTTAACTAAAATTTAAATATTTTTCTATAGAAAATAGTTTTTTAAAAGGAAGGATTTTTTAAAGACAGTAAATTTTGGGATGTTACAAACTGTAACATAGAAACAAGACACATTGTATCATGGAGAAACTATAAAAACATATAAAAAGATAATTTATTGTGGAAATTATCTTTAGTATTATTTATAGATAACATGGACCATATTGTAGACAAAAGTAGTCTATATACATGTAGCTGGCTGGTTAATTCAAAAGAGCCTCTGCCGAGGAGTCAAATGGAATGAAATTAATGGGAATCTTCCTTCCCTTAACTGAGCCACTAGAAATCGTATGATCGGTCTCTGATCAATCTAGAGAAATTCATAGATCGAAGCAGCACGTGCGCAATTCACGAGGAAACATGAAACGCTGCAGTTTTCGAAATTACACGATATATTTAATTATCAGCTAGCATCTCCACTCTCCAGCTTAGCCAAACGATCGCGAAAAAGGAGAAACAACGTGCTAGTTAGATGATGATGATATTGCGAGATAATTCTTTCAGATGGTGGTTCACAAGCAAGCATTTGTTGATATCAAGCAGGTAGGGGTGAAAACGGATCGGATATGGACGGATAATACTTCTACCATATTTGTTTTCATTTTTTTTTCAGATACGGATACAAATACGGATAACTCGAATACTAATACAAATACAAATAATATCGAATACAGATACGGATCGAATACGAATCGAAACGAATACGGTTACGAATATTTATCGAAATATGAAAACCCCTTAAACTATACATCCAAAATTAACAAAAATACGTAAATAGTTTGTAACATCCTGATTTTCTGGAGTTTATAAAGCCCTGTTTTTAAAAATAAATTTTCTGGAATTAAATCAAAGTTAAAATAATTTTTTAGAATTTAAAATAATTTAATATGATTAAATTAAACTTTAACATGATCTAAAAATATTTTATTTGTGTTCCTCAGGTCTCAAGGATTTTTCTGGTATTTTTTGTGAATTTTTGGGATTTAATTGCTATTTTCTAGAGCCTTTTGGATTTTATTCGGATTTTGGAAATAAGAAAATGGGGATATTCTAGAAAATCCAGATATCCGGTTTCGTTTTATCCGGATTATCCGTATCCATATCTGTATTCGACGGATACTAGGTTTACCGTATTCGTATCCGTATCCGATAAAAAAATCCGTATCCGTATCCGATCCGAGAATTATCCGAAAAAAATCCGATCCGACACAATCCGTATCCGTATTCGTCCGGATCGGTCGGAAACTATCTGATCCGTTTTCACCCCTACAAGCAGGCAATGAAAAAGAACTGTGGGAATGAGATTTCAACTTTTTTTCGATAGACATGTATTCAGATTACTTAGAAAAGAAAGTTGAAGTTCCATTTTTCTGTCCAGTGAAAACTGGCAAGTACGAACAGAAAGATTAAAGCTTTATGTCCAGTGAAAAATGAGAGCCGAGCAAATCCGGAAATTCAAATTTTAGTCTTTTCAATTTGGTTATAAGAAAGTATGTTTTTCCTCACCGCAAATTACGGTCGCTCGCAAATAATTACTCCTTTCTTGAGCTACTCGATCGCTTATAATTTACACAAATAACGCTCATATAGTACACACCAAAACCCTGAAATAAAAAATTAGGAAACAAATTTGAAAATGAAATTAGGAACTATCTGCGCAAACATGAAAGAACCTACCTAACCTAGACATCTCAAGATGGCTTGCAAGGCAAGGACGGCATCAATCATCTCAGAACAAATCCTAGTTCTGCGTCGTTAGTTACCAGCTGAATTTATGCATACTGCACAAGCTGCATGCAGCTCTGTACCCTGCAAGGCACAACCAAAACCTCCTGAGTAGGTGTGGGTATTTTTACGCCGAGAGTCATGATTTTTTTCACTTTTAGTCAGCCTATACTTAACAACAGTAATTTATTTTTAAATAATATATTTTTTCAAAGTGGTATCAATAGAAAAATTGTAGTAGTAAAGAGTGTATTGAGTTTAACTGTGCCAATCAAAATCACATGCAACTACTTTCCTGTACGTCCTATCTCTCGTAAACAGTTAACTTATAAATTACAAGTCTAAAAGAATCCATCTAGATTAACCGAATATATCGGTTTATTTGGTTTTCAATGATTGAATCGGTTTTTATTTTTGTATTACTAGGTGTTCTGGTTCGGTTTCTAACTCACAGAAACCCACTGGACCAAATACACCGAACTCTCTCTGTCTCTCTCTCTGTCGCGCTCGCACTCGCCCTCGCCCAGTCGACCTCCCCCAAGTGCTCTTCCCCAACCGAAGCCACTGTTATAACTTTTCAAGCAACACGTGCCCACGCCTTGCTGTTGTTCACGAGATGGAACACAACACAGCAGCTCTCTCCAACCAGCACCCCTGCCTCCTGTTGGATGTGATCCTTCTCCGTGAGACCCACCAGTCTTCTACACGTGATGGAGCAAAAAACCATGCAGCTGCACTGCGCCTATTTGCCTTCACGTGATGGATATCACAACAACACTAGGCCTTCAAGCAACATCTCTGGCTCCTCCAGACTTTTCGTGTTGGGCCTTGTTGGTTCCTTGCCTCGTGGTGTGCCCAGGAGAAAAGACGAGAATACACCACGCAAACACAATACGACTCAGAAGATCGATATTTTTCTGGGAGCAAGCACCCCGCTTTTCTCTTCCTCTCGTTTTTCCTTCCTGCGGTTCCTGCGCTGCAACTCTTATCAGATTACATGATTGCATGGCCTTTTAAAAGGGCTGCGTACCACCGACTGCTTTCTGACACGGACTAGTACTCAAAACACAAACCTAACACCTATTCGTGTATACGTATACGCGGCAAACCTCCAAGACGGATACGGCAAGCCAAACGGAAAGAAAATTAACTTAAACAAGATTAAATTCTAACAGCCACCACGCCCAGGCCGCCACCATCCAAGCGCGAGTGCGTGAGGCGAGCGCAGCGGGGGAGAGGCTAGAGGCGGGCGTGGGACGGCGGGAGAGAGACCGGAGGAGGGTGGTGGGCGGCGAGCCGACGATGGACGACGCTGCGATGGCCAAGAAGCAAGAAGGTGAACATATCTACACTTTGGTGGTGACTGATTTGAGAAAGCTCACGTATGAGATTCTGTGGTCATTTGTGAACAGTTCTAGATTTGTTCTTGTTCATGTATGGACAACGAGGTCAGAAATTGTGCATTGTGATAGTGTTATCTGTGTTGTTGCCCCGCTGATGTGCTAGCGCTCGTCGTAGCAGTGAAGTGCTCTTTCAGTGTATTTAGATAAACCGAATTTACCAAAATACCCTTAATTCAGTGGCCACCTTTCAAAAACCAAAATATTTTTTACTGAATAGAAAAATCAACGAACGAAGGTCAAAATACCCTTAATTCCTTGGCATTAGACGGTTTAGGATCATCACTGAACAAAGCTTGAAATGCATCCACCTACTGACACGCTCGTTCAAGTGTCTCTCGAAGACCCTCCAATTGATGAATCAAATTAAATTGAGCACATAGACTCTCTTTCCTTACTTCAAGGGTCTCGGCAAGGTTGACTTGGTCGTTCGATGTCTTGACTAAGCAATCCAAACAACGGCAAGCCTCTTGATGACGTGCAACGTTATTGTGAAAGATCACGTCGATGACAATGTTAGCTTGCTAGAAGTGGAAGACCAACCAGAAGACGCGGCGGAGGAGCATATCAAGATGGTAGAAGATAGTCATCATCTGCATCGGCAAATCCTCAGACATATGAGGGAGGATATTGTTAGCACAATGTCCTTCCGTAGCATCCGCCAGTGTACGGTTAACGAGGTGCTCGTATAGGATGGCCAGGTAGGCCATCAATACCGGCGTTAAGGAAGTGTAGGGAGCCATTTGTTTATACTTGAGAGTATATCAGCGATGTGGGGATTAATCTTTGATAGGGATAATCATTTTTATACAACAATGAATAATTCAACGCGTAAGACAAAGAGACGAATCAGAGAGCCGAAACAATTGAAGCGACGTGCGCGTCGGGGAGCTGAAGTGCCATATTCATGCGTATAAGAAATACATATCACAGACACTTCCAATCGCAAACCGTCTGTGATACGTAATTATCACATACAGTTCATATTAATGACCATATATGGTAATATCACATACGGTTTTAATTAAAAATTGTCTATGACATCTGAATTATCATAAACGATTCTTTGTTAATAACCATTTGTGAACTATTACGAATAGTTATTAACAAGAATTGTCTATGATAATTGTGTATCACAAACAGTTTTAACCATCGTTAATAACATAGTTACTCACGCTTATAAAATCGTCTGTGGTAATTATAACATAGATAGTTCCTTATGAATTGTCTACGATGAAGCGTTCAATATAACTTGTTTTGTAATAGTGTGACTCTAATCAAATGTCTAGCTTCTTTCTTTCAAGCAACGAACAATAGAAAAAAACTACTCGATCTGATTGATGTAGCTAGCTTTCTTATTATGGGGGTTCACCTAACGCTTGCTTAAGAGAGAAGCTAGACATTTGATCAGAGTCAGCAATAGTATGTGCATGCATGTATCTTTCTGATACGAAATTCGTGAAATATTGCAGCTCTTCTCCGATCCTGTCATTCATGCGGCTGAATGATCGATCTTGCTTGCGGCATCGACCCACAGATATATCTCTCGGTATCTAGGCTACACGTATCCTGCTGCTGACAAGGCCGGGATATATTTGCACAAGGGATCGATGGAGCGCTTAATTTTGTCGGCCAAGGTGGTTCATAGCCATCACCTCTCTCTTGTTATTTGACAGCTTTGTATGCTTAAATAGGGTCAGTTTGCAATTGTCGCTGCAAACTATGCAGACGATGACAGCGGAGCAATTAAAGAACGAAGAAATCAAGCTTAAAAAAGAACTAATTCAAATTTCTTCTGATTGTACCATACGTCTCTCGTACTACTACTGTACATAAGTAGGAAATGTAATCACACTATGTACGAACAACATAGATTCTCCTTAATTAACCAAAGTTTATCTTGTGAGCACTTGAGAAATGTTTCCCAGCCGCCACCATTCCGGCTGCCGGATCAGATCCGGCGCGGCCGCCGGAGCTCGCCGCGGCGTTCGGAGAGCGCAAGCGCGCAAACCACGACGCCAGGGCCGACCGCAGACCAGAGCTGGATTTGATCTTCTTGCTTCCCATCAGTAACAAATTGGCAGAGACGGCCCACCAAAACCTAGCTTAACTACACCACTAGCTCTTCCTCACTTTGAGCCAAGCTCTGTGTGTTTGCTGTGCGTGTGTTCTGTTGTAGCGATGGATGAGTTGCACTTGCCGTTGCAGTTGCAGACTATATGTAGCATTGCCAAGTATTCGATGTGCTTGCAGCTTTGCTTGGCGACCAAGTTACAAATGGGGAGAGAATTGTGTCTGCCAAGTGTATTAAAAAGAAATTTTGCGCGTAATTAGTCAGTTGACTTGCACACCTCTATGACTCGATCAGCAGCAACTTCTCTTCGGTGGTCAAAGCCAAAGCGGTACACAAACTTGTTGACCAAGACATGTATACCTCTTGGTAATATAATGTTCCTACTTCTTTGCGACCTGCTTCACAGCAACCCAGTCATACTCGTATATATCAAGCGAAACGTGCTTGATAAATTTGGACAAATTTAATTGATCAAAAAAGCGCGTGTGCAATTCATGAGGAAACACAACTGCAATTTTCGTAGTGTGACACGACATATGATCATCAAGCTGCATGTACAGCAGAGAAGATCGTTTATTCCAGCTTATTAAATTATTAACGATTAAATTTTGACGAATTGTAGGCTAATTAATTATCTCACGTGCTTTAGACTCATTATCTGACAAATAAAGACATCTATTTATACTCATTAGGGCAGTTCCTATGGTAAAAATTATGTGCGAAATCCAAGATAGCCACATCAGCAAAAATCTGAGTATAGAAACTGACTCACACAATGGGAGTTTCTTCGTACAATAAATAGTGGAAACCACCAGTTTCTTCCCAATGGTAAATTGCAGTTTCTTCCCGGTGGAAACGCGCGAGCAGTGCATGTTGGGAGCGGTGCGAGCGCATGGAAACCACCGTTTCTTCCCAATGGTAAAATTCGGTTTCTTCGTGCATCGATTCAAGAGTAGAGGTGGTTTCCCTGAGAAGAAACGGTTTCTACTCTTTTTCTTCTCTTTCTTCATTAATTGAGTTGCCATGTCATCGTTTTGCCTACGTGGCAGGTCATTTAAGAAAGATAGAAACTGGTCATTAATTGCCATTGGGACTGCCCTTAAGCAAATCAGGCAAAGCTTATGCTAGTGCATCATTTATTAAGTTTCACTTCTTCTCGAATAGCAGGATCTCGGAGGGAACATAAGCAACATAGTGACAAGTGCGCAGATTTTCTAAGCAGTTGCCTTCATCATCTCTATAACCTTCTTGACAATTGGCCTAGCCAATATGTCAGTGATCCAAGCCTTCACGTACACGAGGGTACTCGTCAAGCAGTGATAGACAGGTTGTCTTACTTCAAAAGATCGGAGTTGTCCTTGCGAAGCACGTACTTTCAAATTGCGCTTGATTCTATCAAAATAGTTTAATATCGGATAAATCAATATGAAGGAAAAGGAAAATAAAATTAGTTGATCAATTAGTGGAAAAGTGAAACATTATCTCACCAAAAGAGAATCAAATCTCCATCATGGAAAGCTGGGACCTGACCAAATGGCTGTAAGAAAACACAAAAACAAAATCAAAAACAAAGAAGTCGCTCATATATCAAGAATGGGAAGCAAGTAAATCCACATTTAATAATAATGATGATAAAAATAGAATTTCATTTAAAATGTATTTTATAACTTGACCTAATTTGGACTAATGCTTTCATTCTTCTTTTCTCAAAATTTGTAATGCAAAACTTGTGCAATAAGAAAAAAATAATTGTGTCTATCCGAATTGAATGAAAAAAATAGCAGAGAGAGTTGTAACTTACATTGCGTCCAACATGCTCCGGGTTCTTGTGCTGTCCGTCCTGCTTCCTTCTGTTGAAGAGCATCCGACAAGGGGGTATATGTCATGCAGACTAACGAATCAAGAATAGTATACGTATGCTTTTAGAGAATTAAAAATACATGAGATATGTGGATGAAGAACGTTGATCTATTATGTGGAACGTGACCATTTGTCCTTGTGACTCAGCTCGGCATCGTAGTCCTCGCCGTTTTTTCTAAGTGGAATGGTCTGTGTATAACTGATTCCCATTCTTGATATATCAGCGACTTTCACATCTAATAATAATGATGATAAAAATAGAATTTCATTTAAAATGTATTTCATAACTTGATATGTTCTTCATTTAAAATGTATTTTATAACGTGGAACGTGACATATAACTGCTGCAGGCTTTATATATGTAGCATTAATTGCCAGGTATGTTTTTGCTTGCTTGGCGACCACGGCAGAAATGAGAAGAGGAGATCACTGTCGTTTGACCTGAAACCTGGCCATGGTCAGTGTATTAAACAGAAATTTGGCATGCGTAATTCAGGACACGTATACTTCGAGTGATGCAAGTGTCTACTCTGTAGACGTAGGCAACGGCTTCGTTTTGGTGATCAGCACGTTTTGGTGATCAGCACAAGGCTTTGTTTTGTTCCTGGCTACTGCTCTGTGCAGAACGAGGCTACACCGATCAGTTAATGCTCTGTTCTCTTAGCCTTTTGATTTTTAGCTTTTAATTTCTCCAAAAATCAAAATAAATAGATTAGCTTCTTACATCTGATTCTTTAAATAGTTTTCTAAGTCTAAAATCATATACGTTGTCCATGTCTTTACCATCTGCTGCCGATTACTGTCTCAAAAAATATAAATAAAAATTATCAATTCTAGCAAAAAAATCATCAATCACAGCCTAAAAGATAGGACCAACTAATTGGGAAACTTCCTTTTCTCGAACTCCTAGTAGAAAACACCCTCGTGGGAAACTTGAGCGATGCGTGTGTGAGTAACAGCTGTTTATCCTGGTTTTAATTATTATTTTTTTAATTTGTAGCCATTGGTTGATTGACTAAAAGCCCACTTGCGCAATTTGTGAGGAAGAAACACTTCAGTTTTGCTTGTGTAGGATGCAGGCACAGCTCGGTCCAGTGTGAAGTGACCCTCAACTTTTCCCGGATGCATTTCGGTCCATGGCAATTTCGGTCCATTTGTGAGCAAGTGTGGACTAAATCTTGAGGAAATTTTCTGCTAATTAGCTGTAACACCTACCCCTTGATCATGGACCCCTTATGATGCCACTACCGCTCACTGCAACACAACTTATCATATTTATATATAGAATTTTTAAGTAATCAATTTTTAATTCTAAATTACATTATTATACCTGCTTTTTTTTTTTGCAGTTTTAACCATCTATCACTCCACGGTTAATCGACTTGGGCAAGTTGCCCAACTGTTAGACGACACGAGGTCAAGTCGCACAACGGTTGGGCGACTTGCCCATGTTGCACAACGGTTGGGCGACTTGCCCATGTCGCTCAATGGTTGGACGATTTTTTTTAAATATAATTATTTTATTAATCCAATGAAAATAATTGTGAGGGGTAAATGACAATTGTTGTAGGTAGATAACATTTAGCAAATCTTGTTTGTAGTTTTTTTAAAATAAAAGGGCAGACAATATCGGTTGATCTGTTTGTGATTTTCGTAGATTGTGAATGATACGAAATCTGTTAGACACATAATAACATTTGCAATCGTCGTATGTTATTGTAGTGCGATAAATTTTCTAAAAGATTTTGTAAGGATGATTGAGGTAGCAACGATTTGTAAGTAGAAAGGTAAGTGATATTGCGATGCAACCGGGAATTCATACATGGAGGAGAACTTCGGATAAATGATATAAGGAAAACAACATGACCATTTATCTGACAAGGGGATTACATGTCACACAGGCTAACGAACCAAGAATGGTACACGTATGCTTTTAGAGATTTAGAAATACATGGGATATGTGGATGAAGAGCGTTGATCTACTACGTGCAACGTGGTCATTTGCCCTTGTTGCCTAGCTCGACGTTGTAGTCCTCGCCGTCGACCATGGCCTTGGCTGCCAGTTCACGTCTTCTCTTGCACTCCTCCTCACGAGCCTCCCGCTCTCTGCACTTGCACGCCTCTAGGTGAGCTTGCATCTCCCGTCGAATACGCTTGGTTCGTTCTTCATTGTGGCACCGCTCCTCCATCCTCTCATGTGTCATCTGGGCATCCCACTAATCGTAGTCTGGAGTCCATTGGTTATTTGGGTGGATCTCTCGGTTGATCTATTTGTGGTAGGAGCATAGCGGATTAAAAGTCTACAGGAAGAGGGGAGAGCTTGTTAGTGCGTGCCATACAAGAGAACTAGTAAGGGAATGTATTATAACCTGTTCTTACCAGCTGCTCGTAGTGGGCCGTGTCCCAATGTCGGTCGGGATAGTCCTAAGCGTAGTTATGGCAACCCTAGTAATACATGCCTAAGCTCAATCGCTCCTTAGACTTAAAGAACTTGCATATGTCCCTGCACCAGCAAAGGAGGGAATCTCCCCCATGGGCGGGTGTTACGACGAACGCTCGGTGGGGACATTGAGGTATGGGTTGGGGTTAGAGGTACAGGGGGCTTCGCTTGGGGGAGGTGACCTCTTGGCACACTTCGCTTGTTCGTTGTGGAATGCAGCATCCCTTGCAAGTCGAGTGATCCCTTGGCACGACTTTTCTTTTCCGCCTCCGCCCGCATCTTCCTCTCCTCTGGCCCGTTCGACCGCTCCGCCTCCAGCCTGGCCCGCGAGCTGCGCCTACCACCTACCTGCGCCACGCTTGAGCACCTAGCACCGCTTCTTTGCTAGCCTGTCACGTCGGCACACCTCAGCTAGCCTTCTCCTCTCCTCTAGCCGCCTAGATCCTAGACATGACAGGCCTTCAAGACCTCGGGGGCCCCACCCCCTCGCGCCACCCTACCGCCGGTCTCGCCGCCTCCGCCTGCTAGCATACCGGCACCGTACGCGCTACCGTCACTCGGCTTTACTTCCCCACTGAGTGTGTCTTCAATGGCGACCAACCGGCTAGCCCAGTTCACTACCATCTTTACTCCTCCGCAATCCATCCAACTGCAAGACCTCCCCTGTGCCCCTATGACTAAGGCACCAGCCTCTCGCCGTCCTACAACCGCCCATTTACTTCGCCGTCGCGTCGGCAACCTGCGCCTGATGCGTGCGCCTTCAAATCCCTCAACTACCAGTCACCTCTCCCCGCCTATAAGAGCGGCTAGCGTCGACTCCACCATCACCATCTTCTTCGAAAACCACCCACATCATGGTACTCCTCACACCCCTAGAGACTCCCTCCAGTGGCTAATCGGAAATCACCACACCGGGCTCACCACACGGCCCATCTTCCTCGCCTCCGACCAAAGTCGTCTCCACTGCCGCCATCCCCTCCTAGGCTAGCCTCCCCTCAATTCCTTGTTGTGGGAAATTGACCACGGCACCCCGAAGCTGTTCCCACCGGTGGCCAAGCCTCCCAACGATCTGAGCTCGCCATCACCAGAACCCGCCCAGCGCCGCCGCTTGTGCTCGTCGCCGGCCTTCCCCGTTGCACACCTGGTTTCCCCGACCACTTAGGTGAGCTCCTTATATGTCTCTTGTGCTCACGCTCACTTCAATTTGCTCCCCCGCTCCTTGGCAGCTGGTGCCCCCTTAAGCTCCGCTGTCGGCTGTTTCACGCCGCCGCCAGTTGTCCCGCTGCCACCCTGAGCCGTGGCAATGCTTTCCTTGGTCTCCTCTACTCCCCGTGGCTCCCTGCACTGACCGCCACCACCTCCTTGGCCACTTCTCGCCAGCAATACCACCATCAACCGTGCGCCGAGCCCTGTTTCTGCTGACTCCACCAGCGCCCTTCTCCCTCTGTCCCATACCGATTTCATCCCTCTTCCTCTCTCGGTCTGTGACAAGTGGGACCCAATTAAGCTAAGAAGGTGTACCTAATGTTTGCATGTCTCCAGAATCCCTTGTGCCTGTGCCAGATCTTTAATATATGCACGAAAGTATTTTGATTGTTCTCAGTGCCAACTGGTGAAGATTAAATCTACAAAAGCAAATAAGTAAAGCATGTTTGGTGAATAGCTATGCTTATATCAATTAATCGAAAATTCATCTTTGTGTAACAATTTATTGGGGTAAAGAACACCATGCCAATTTCTCCAATTAACAAGCATAGTCTTACTACTTGAAATATTAAAAGTCATTTGGGCAATGCTAACCGGCAGTTTTCGCAAACCAAAATATCTTAAGGAATTAGTCCTAAAATACTTGTCAGACAAGAAATTACAAGTTCAATAAACCAAGGGTTTAAAGAAAATGTAAGCTTGTCATCTCAAATCAAGGTTTACCGCTTCTCGTCGACGCTCTAATATCATCAAGTGCTAGTCCAAAGAACTCAATACTGAACCTACCCAAAAACTCACGCCATCCTCCTATTATCCATCTTTGTCCTCCTCCCTGGATTTAAGCCTGCTAGTGCAAATAAAAGATCATTAACTTACCTTCTGATACATGGATTATCAACATACAAGTTATTCATTGCTGCAATTAAAGAGGACTTTCTTTTTAAATATCTGCAATGAATTTAATATTCTAAGCCCAAACCTTGTAAAGAGAAGCATAATATAATAAGTCTAGTGCAAATAAAGCTCATTAACTTGCTTTTGATATATAAAATATCAATAGCACTCACTTGTTAAAACGCCCTTTTGTTAATAATCTAATCATTTTCTAGCACTTAAGAATAATTAATTTTGTGCAATCTTATAAATCATAAACCTTATCATATTTCACATTTTCATTAAAACTCAACCTCCGATCTTCCCTAATAGATCTGTTAATCATCAAAATGATCACCCCTACTCCTAAGTATAGTTGGATAAATACTCCACTTCATCCCATATCTGAAACCATAAAAATACATGGATTCAAGTATCTGGCAAATTACCTTATGGGGAAATCCTTCTAAAATATTCATAAGTCCAACTTAACTCTTGGAAATTCCTTAATAAAAATAAAATATTATAATAGAAGTTATCAAGAAAAAGATCAAGACATGTATCTTAAACCCAGCAAAAGGATCCTGCGGGTAATCCTTTATTCAACTTCTTCCTGTTTCTTAAAATTTTCCCTCACAGTAAAGTTGTCTAAACAACTTCTTTATCCACTAAAATCCGTTTCAACTACTCCCTCTCTACGCTCAACTCTTAAGCAACATTAAATGAGTTCAATTATTGTGAATTAAACTTTTGCTGCTATTTGGATTTATTTGGTTCTTCGTTTATTTGCCGCATATTAGGAGCTGCAGTCTAAAGACGACAAGCTCAAGCAAGTTCAAATTACCAAGGAAGAAGGATTCAAAATTTAATACGATTGACTGATTAAATCGGTTTTGCGCTAAAACAAGGCCACGGTAAATAAGCAAGGCAAGTCATCACTTTGATCATATTGATCCTACCATTTTACAAAAGCTATGTTCTTTTAAATTATCAAAATACATGCTTACTCTTGTAATACAAATGTATGTCAAATGTAAGGTAGTTACTGCCCATTTAACACTACCAGTATTACTATGACATTCTTCACTGCTCGAATTTACTAGTCCTTGTCACCCTAGACAAAAAAAATGATTACCAGTTATAGTCATATTTAATGCCAAGCAAGTCCAAGCAAGGGCATTCAATTGTCTGGCTCATTACTCTTTAACCATGTGAAATTATTTTTGGGTAGTCATTGGACGTAGATGACTGATAATTTGGTATAATTTATCTTATACTTTTCAACACCCTAAAAACTTGCTTACCTGTCTGGACGGTTGGTAAGAGTGGCTGGTGGAGGTAACAATTGGGGTTATGGTAAGCACCGCCTAGGTGAATTAAGGACTTAATTCTGTATGACCTCTCCACGTAAAACAGTGATGGAGACGGGGTGCCCGGTCTTTCGATGAGATTGATAACTATCGATTTGGTGGAGGTGACTCTCGCGATCCGACTACAACCGTACGACGTCGCTTGCGCCTTAGCAATCGCTGAACCAACTCCGAGATGTTATTGATCTTGCTGGAAGCACGATCAACCTGAACACGAAGTTCAATCCCTGCAAGCAATCGAAGAACTAGCAAGAATAACACGAAAAGTAATCTGATATTGCGAATAACAAAGTTGGTATTCAAAAACAAAGTTGGGATCCCGAAGGTAGTCTTGACAGGTGGTCGTCTGACACAACTGAAGAACCGAAGTTTGCGCAAGGGCTAAACCTAAACTCAAAGAAATCTAAGTCCTAGCAGGGGACGACGGCTCCTATTTATAGAGAAACGACCAGGGGGGACGCCCTAGGGTTACAAGGCCCATGGGCCCAAGTGGTGGTGGCGCAGCACCTTTTTTGGATTCGGACTCAGAAACCAACGTGGATTATTTTGATGATTACGGTCGGCTCGGATAGAATTTGAAGATGATGTTGGATCCGTTGGAAAGTAGACTTCATAAGCTTTCCATGAGGTACAAGAACGCCCCAAACAGAGTCCGTATGAAGAAGTTATGCCCGTTTCAATGTGGTACCAATGCAGCAGTCCGAATCCGATTCCAGAACGTGTCCAACTCGGATTCTTGCTTGACTTGATCTCAAAGTGACGTGGTGACCTCCATGATTCCGTCCTTGCATGTCCATGACTCCATGTCCCTTTCCTTCATCCTTTCCCAGGTTCCTAACCACGATTAAATCACTTGCATTAGGTAGCGGTCTATTCTCAGTAATATATGAACCTCGGAATGAATTCACCTGGTAATTAAGTTGACGAGCACGAGCTCGAGTAATTGGTCCTTGTTGCGGATGAGTTGTATCCATGGAAGGGATGTCCTCATCATCCTCCCCTTCTTGCATTTGAGTCGTCCTCGACTCAAGTTCATCTTCTTCCCCCAAATATGCCTTCAAGTCTGCAATGTTAAATGTGGGACTAACCCCGAATTCTGCAGGCAGATCAAGCTTATATGCATTATCATTAATCTTAGCTAACACCTTGAATGGACCATCAGCTCTAGGCATCAACTTAGACTTTCGCAACTCAGGAAATCTATCTTCGCGCAAATGCAACCAGACTAAATCACCAAGTTCAAAAGTTAAACTCTTTCTACCCTGACTACCAGCAATCTTATACTTAGCATTCATGTGACTACCATCACCAGGACAAATTCAGCACGCTTCTTAGCATCTAAATTCACTTTTTCAGAGATAGGGATAGGCAATAAATCAATAGGAGCACGAGGATTAAAGCCATATACTACCTGAAAAGGGCTCATCTTTGTGGTAGAGTGCAGCGATCTATTGTAAGCAAACTCTACATGAGGTAGACATTCTTCCCACGCCTTCAAGTTTTTCTTCAAGATAGCCCGCAACATAGTTGATAGCGTGCGGTTGACAACTTCAGTTTGTCCATCTGTTTGTGGGTGACAAGTAGTAGAAAACAGCAGCTTGGTACCCAATTTAGCCCATAATGTGCGCCAAAAGTGACTCAAAAACTTCGCATCTCGATCTAAAACAATGGTATTGGGCACTCCATGTAGTCAAACAATCTCTCTGAAAAATAAATCAGCAACATTTGTAGCATCATCGCTCTTATGGCAAGGTATAAAATATGCCATTTTAGAAAATCTATCGACCACCACAAAAACACTATCTCTCCCCTTCTTTGTGCGAGGTAATCCCAAAACAAAGTCCATTGAAATATCCTCCCAAGGAATGCTAGGTACAGGAAGAGGCATATATAAACCATGTGGATTAAGTCGAGACTTAGCTTTATTGCAGGTAGTGCAGCGAGATACATAGCGCTCAACGTCGCGCCTCATCCTTGGCCAATAGAAGTGTTCAGCGAGGATGTCCTCCGTCTTTTTGACACCAAAATGACCCATTAATCCTCCCCCATGTGCCTCCTGTAATAACAAACGACTTAACAGAGTGGGTGGAATGCATAGTTTGTTAGCTCTAAACAAAAATCCATTATTGAAAGCAAATTTATTCCAGCATCTACCATTTTTGCAATTGGACAGGGCATCTTTAAACTCATCATCAGAGGTGTATAGTTCCTTTATTGTCTCCAAGCCAAAAATTCTACAATCAAGTTGAGACAACATTGTATACCGTCTAGACAAGGCATCAGCAATCACGTTTTCCTTCCCTTTCTTGTGTTTTATGACATAAGGAAAAGATTCAATGAATTCAACCCAACGAGCATGTCTACGGTTCAGTTTAGATTGACTTCTAATATGTTTCAATGATTCATGATCGAATGGATAACAAATTCTTTGGGCTATAAATAATGTTGCCATGTTTCTAAAGTTCGAACAAGGGCAAGTAATTCCTTATCATATGTAGAATAGTTCAAACTAGGTCCACTCAATTTCTCACTAAAATAAGCAACAGGTTTACCTTCTTGTATCAACACACCACCAATTCCAATTCCACTAGCATCACACTCAAGTTCAAAAGTCTTACCGAAGTCAGGAAGTTGGAGCAATGGTGCATTTGTGAGCTTTTCTTTGAGAAGGTTGAAAGCTTCTTCTTGCGCTTTTCCCATTTAAATGAAACACATTTCTTTGTTAATTCATTAAGTGGTGCAGCGATGGTGCTGAAATCTTTCACAAAGCGGCGATAGAATCCCGCAAGTCCATGAAAACTCCGCACTTGTGTGACCGTTTGTGGTGTTGGCCAACTTTTTATAGCTTCAATCTTGGCTTCATCTACTTCAATTCCCTGCGGAGTAACAACATAGCCAAGAAAACAAACTCGATCGGTGCAAAGGTGCACTTTTCGAGATTACCAAACAAACGTGCATCCCTCAAAGCAATGAAAACAGCACGTAAGTGTTCAAGATGTTCATCTAGTGACTTGCTGTAAATCAATATATCATCAAAGTAAACTACCACAAATTTACCAATGAAAGCACGTAAAACTTCGTTCATTAATCTCATGAAAGTGCTAGGGGCATTAGTTAATCCAAAAGGCATCACTAGCCACTCATATAATCCGAACTTAGTTTTAAATGCCGTCTTCCATTCATCTCCAAGTTTCATTCTAATTTGATGGTATCCACTACGCAAGTCAACTTTAGAAAACATTGTAGAGCCACTTAATTCATCAAGCATATCGTCTAACCTAGGAATAGGATGACGGTATCTAATAGTAATATTATTGATAGCTCTACAATCAACACACATACGCCATGATCCATCCTTCTTAGGTACTAAAATGACTGGAACAGCGCAAGGACTAAGTGATTCACGTACGTACCCTTTATCAAGCAATTCTTGAACTTGGCGCTGAATTTCTTTAGTTTCTTCTGGGTTTGTCCTGTATGGTGCGCGGTTGGGTAGTGATGCACCGGGAATTAAATCAATTTGATGCTCAATCCCTCGAAGCGGTGGCAATCCGGTGGTATATCCTTCGAAAGACATCTTTGTACTCCTGCAAAGGTTAGTGATAGCAGAGCAAAGAAGATGGTATCTCCTCAAATGAAAACAAAGTGGCTTTGCAAACTAATCCATAGCAAATAGATTTACTAGCATCCAATTCAGTCATATCAGATTTAGTAGCAAGAAAACTAGCACCTTTCAATTGTATTTCTTTTTTGTTCACATGAGCAGATTTCAGTTCTTTCTTCCTATGTTGCACAAGCTCTTTTGCTACAATCTGATTTTCGCTCTTAGATTTCTCTAAACTCTTCTCTCTACTAGCTCTAGCAAGTTCATCTTTAACAATCTGTTCTGGAGTCATAGGATGCAGCACAATTTTCTTTCCTTTGAACATGACAGAGTATTGATTATTCCTACCATGATGCACACAATCAGTATCGTATTGCCAAGGTCTTCCTAATAATAATGAGCAAGCTTGCATAGGTACAACGTCGCAATCAACATAATCATGGTATGAACCCATTGAAAGATGTACTCTCACCATCCGTGTTACCTTCAACTTACCACTGTTGTTGAAGCATTGAATATGGTATGGGTGAGGATGAGGTTTAGTCGGCAAAGCAAGCTTCTCTACCATGTCCACACTTGCCAAATTGTTGCAACTCCCACCATCAACAATTATGCGAATCGAGCGTTCGTTGACAACGCCCTTGATTTGGAACAAATTATGACGCTGGTTTTGCTCGGCATGAGACACTTGAGCACATAGTACGCGTTGCACTATAATGCTCAAATACTTGTCGGCATCTTGGCGCCAACATGCTCCTCATGATCATATTCTTCTTCATCTCCTATAGGGTCGATTGCAAGCATAGCATATGTTTCTTCATCAAAATCACTAGCGAGGAATACCCACCATCATCGCGTATAATCAATACACGCTTGCTTGGACAGTCCCGCATCATGTGTCCATAGCCTTTGCAACGATGGCATTGAACGTCCCTTGTTCGTCCGGTCGAAGCAATCGAAGAGGTTGTTTTGCGAGGAAGTTGTGGTGCTGATTTGTGTGCTTGAGAGACTCGTGGCGCGAAATTGATGTAGTAGGCGCAGCTTGTTGTTGGAGTGTGATGGCGCCACAATGGACGAGGGAGCAGGGGTGCGTGAGTCCATGAATTTGTGCGACTGCGAAGAATTAGATCGCATTTTAAATGCGGCGTCCACGCAACTCACGTTCACTTTGTAAGCAAGATGAAACAATCTAGTAATTGAGTTGTAATCTTTATAATCAAGGATGTCTTGAATTTCTCGACTCAACCCTCCCAAAAACCTAGCCATGGATGCCTCCTCATTCTCAACTAACCCACAACGCAACATACCAATTTGTAATTCCCGATAATATTCTTCCACAGATTTTGCACCTGTTGTAGACGTTGCGGTTTATTTAATGAGATCACGAGCATAATATGAGGAACAAATCGATGGCGCATAAGCAATTTTAAAGCCTCCCAGGTGTTAGGAATGTGATTGGGATTTTGACGACAATGTTCTTTCCACCAAACAGAAGCAAAGTCGGTAAATTCACTAGTAGCAGCCCTAACTCGTAGCTTTACCACGATGGTTCATACTCAGTTCGAGAGCTCCATTCGTACCTTTCGATGTGACTCTGCTGGTGAGTTTTGTTCTGATGCTTTCCAACAATTTCTTTCCGAGCAGGGTACTCTTTACCAGTCTTCTTGTCCTGGTGCCCATGTCCAAAATGGGGTTGCTGAACGCAAGCATCGTCATCTGCTTGAGACTGCTCGCACTCTTCTTCTTGCCTCCCATGTTCCACCACAATTCTGGGCTGAGACTGTTTGTAAAGCTGCATATCTTATCAATATGCACCCCTCCACTTCTCTTAAGGGTGCGATTCCTATATAGCGTCTTTACTCTCAAGCTCCCCGCTACAGTCATCTTCGCGTTTTTGGTTGCACTTGTTTTGTTCTTCTGCAGCACCATGAGCGCAATAAACTATCCGCTCAGTCAGTTGAATGCGTCTTCCTTGGGTACAACTCTGAGCATAAAGGATATCGCTGCTATGATCCTTCTGCTCGCCGGATCAGGATCTCACGAGATGTTGTCTTTGACGAATCTCAACCTTTCTTCCATCAAGATTCGACTCCTCGTCCTGTCACCACTATTGAGACGATCTATTGGTTGTCTCTCTCTGATTCATCACCCATTTCCTCTTCTTCATCACCATCTTCTAGTTTGCTTCCTATGGTTCCCGCTGCACCTACACCTCCTGTGTTACCTTCTACAGCTCCACCTCCTGCTCCTACAGCACCGTCATCTTGTTTCTCGGGGGTACACTACTCCAGATGTCATCGGCCCTCACCAGACTCATCTCCTGATATCTTGTCGACATTGACATCAGATTCATCTAATGATGCTCCTCGTTATGTCCTTCGTGACCGAGCATCTCTTCGGCCTCCTGCTCACTTTGGACTTACTTTGACAGCTCATGCTCTCTCTGTTCATGAACCCACTTCCTATCGTGAAGCTGCTTTCTATTCTGAGAGGCAGCTCACTATGGCAGAAGAGCTTGACGCTCTTCGACGTACGGAGACTTGGGACATCGTACCGACACATGTACATGCTCGTCCTATCATATGCAAGTGGGTGTACAAGATTAAGACCAGGTCTGATGGTACCATTAAGCGCTACAAAGCTTGTATGGTGGCACGTGGTTTTCAGCAGGAGTATGGCCACGATTACGATGAGACGTTTGCCCCTGTTGCTCATATGACCACTATTTGCACCGTCATTGCGGTTGCCTCTGTTCGTCGGTAGTCTATCTCTCAGCTTGATGTTAAGAATGCCTTCATTAATGGTGTCTTGCATGAGGAGGTTTATATGCAGCCACCCCCTGGGTATTCTATTCCCGATGGCCATGTTTGTCGTCTTCGTCATGCTCTCTATGGCCTAAAACAGCCCCCCCATGCCTGGTTTGCTCGTTTTACCTCGGTGATTACCGCTGCCGGTTTCACTGTCAGTGCTCATGACCCTGCCCTTTTTGTCCACACCTCACCTCGAGGTCGGACACTGCTTCTTCTTTATGTGGATGATATGTTCATTACTGGTGACGATTCCTCCTTCATCACATATGTGAAGAAGCATCTCAGTGAGCAGTTTCTTATGTCTGATATTGGTTTGCTTACGTACTTCCTTGGGATAGAGGTTTCTTCCACGCCTGAGGGCTACTACCTCTCCCAGCAGAAGTATGTCCAGGACCTTCTTGATCGGTCTGGTCTGACCGATACTCGCACTGCTGAGACTCCTATGGAGCTCTGTCTTCAGCTTCGTGCTACTGATGGCGATCCTCTTGTTGATCCTACTCGTTATCGCCACCTTGTTGGGAGTCTGGTCTATCTTGTGAGCACTCATCCTGACATTACTCATCCTGTCCATATCTTGAGTCAGTTCATGGCCCGCCCTACTCATATTCACTACAGCCACCTTCTATGTGTTCTTCACTACTTGCGTGGAACCATCTCTCGTCGTTTGTTTTTCCCTAGCTCCACCTCACTACAGCTTCAGGCCTACTCTGATGCGACCTAGGCTAGTGACCCCTCTGATCGTCGTTCGCTTTCTGCTTACTGTGTTTTTCTTGGCTCATCCTTGATTGCCTAGAAGACAAAGAAGCAGACTGCAGTTTCTCATTCGAGTGCAGAGGCTGAATTTAGAGCTTTGACAGCAGTGACAGCAGAGATAACTTGGTTGAGGTGGTTACTTGCAGATTTTGGAGTGCCGGTGAGGGGACCTACGCCTCTCATGTCTGACAGTACAGGTGCCATCAGTATTGCTCGAGATCCAGTGAAGCATGAGCTCACCAAGCACATTGGTGTGGATACTTTATACACTCGCTCACAGGTGCAGGAGGGAGTGCTTGCTCTTCAGTTTGTGCTGTCTGAATTACAGCTTGCTGATTTCTTCACGAAGCCGCAGATCAGGGCACAACACTTGTATTTTCTTTCCAAACTCAGTGTGTGTGATCCACCATGAGTTTGAGGGGGGTGTTAGAGATAGAAACGAATAGGAAATAGAGTAGGATTGCTATTCGTTTCCATGTATGCTTCTGTATCTGTATATGGCATACCCCTGTACTCCCCTGTATATATATGGCCCCTTGGGTCTCATGACAATACACACAATATTTTCCTATTCGTTTCTATCTCTAACACTTGTTACTATGGGAACTGGGCTTGTATGAACTGTTTTTTCTCTCCTAATGCAAAGACTAAAGAAAATGAACTCACAATGAGATTGTATTTTGGAGAGGCAGAGCATCGAAAGCGGTTGCCTCTGTTTTCTCTTATATACTCATATTGCCAGATAGTAACAGTACTGGTGCCTTACAAACCGAAGGCAGACTTATCTACAAGTACAGAGAAACAAACACAATCTAAATCTAAACAGCATATCCTTAGTATACACAATGTGATCTTATCTGCTATTTCAACAGCCTCCCTCAATCACAACTGAGTTGAACAAGGTTAAGATTATGCAACAATGACATGAACTTCCGAACTGCTAGCAGTTTAGTAAGGATATCTGCAACCTGAACCCGATGATATGTAACCAAGGTTGAGATTGCACTTAAGAGTTGTAAATGGCCGAACTTCGATCTTGAGAAAATGTCTAGCAACTTCTGCGCCACTCTTTCCCTGACAGAATGAAAATCCACCTCGATATGTTTTGTGCGAACATGAAACATCGGGTTGGCTGAGAGATAAGTGGCTCCCAAGTTGTCACACCAAAGACTCAGTGGTCTGGACTGAAAAATTCCTAGCTCACGAAGTAATGACTGTACCCAGATTACCTCGGTTGTTGCACTTGTCAATGCTTTTTATTCAACCTCTATACTGGACTGTAATACAGTGTTTTGCTTTCGCAAACTCCATGCAATCAAATTAGAGCCAAAAAACACTGCATATCCCCCGATTGATCGCTGATCATCAGGACATCTGGCCCAATCAGTGTTAGAGAAGGCACTAACCAAAGTGGAAGATGACCTTCGGATCATCAAACCAGTGGCCAAAGTAAGTTTAAGGTACCGAAGAATTCGTTTGACTGCCATCTAATGTGAACTCATTGGGCCAGCAAGAAACTAACATGCCTTGTTCACTGAAAAAGAAATATCAGGCCTTGTGAGAGTACGGTACTGCAAGGCACCAATAAAACTTCGATACTTTGTTCCATCATGATTTGATAATGGCTCACCATCTGCCTTTGAAAGCCGCTCAGAAGAGGACATAGGAGTGGAAACTCCCTTGCAATCCTTCATCCCAGCTTGGGCTGGCAGCTCCCCAATGTACTTGCGCTATGACAAAACAATGCTATGCTCTTCTCGTTGCACTTCAATACCCAGGAAGAAACTTAGATCACCAAGGTCTTTTACGGCAAAGTCTCCCTGAAGCTGTTTCAAGAGAACCTCAACCACATCACTTGGAGAACTTGCCACTATAATGTCATCAACATAGATGAGCATATAGATGGTGACTCCCTTGCTGCCATATATGAACAGGTACACATTGGTTTTGGAGGGCACAAATCCAAATGCTTGAAGCTTCGAGCTCAACCTTGATAACCAAGCCTGTGGTGCTTGTTTTAAGCAAAATAAGGCTTTATCCAAACAACAAACATGATTGGGATACTATTTATCCTCATAACTAGGTACTTGCTTCATATACACCTCTTCTTCAAGATATCCATGCAAAAGGCATTGGACGTCTAATTGCTGAAGGCTCCAACCCCTCGAAACAGCAATGGACAAGACTAACTAGATTGTAGTAGGCTTAACAACAAGGCTAAATGTATCATCATAATCAATACCATACTGTTACTTATAGCCTTTAGCTACCAACCGCGCCTTGAATCTTTTCACTGTCCCATCAGCCTTCTTCTTTACCTTGAACATTCGACGACAATCAATGATGTTTGCACCACTCTTTGCAATATGAGTCACCACGTTTTGTTTTTAAGGAGTGCACTAAACTCATGTCCATGGCTTTTTTCCATTGTAGATGAGCCTGAACCTCCACATGATTAGCAGGTTCCTCAGGAACACCTGCATGCCCATTGCTATTGAGCATAGGTTGACACCCTGTGGAGCAGTGTACCATGTCATCTGAGTACTTCTTTGGCTGCCTAATGTTGTCCTGCAATAGCGTCATCATCGGATGCATGTTCTGTGACACAGCAGTAGGAGCACTAGCAAGTAACATGCAATTTTCATCGCCCAAATCATCAACAGACTCCCTGACAATGGTGCCAGTAGAGTCAGTAGTGCTAGTAGAATCAATGCTTGGTACTGCAGACCTTGCTGGCACTACAGCCGATCTTTCTGAATCACTTGCATTTGCTGGGATTCCTACATTATCAAGGTTAGCACACACATGAGAAATATGGACATGCTCATGTGGATCATTCACAGAGTTAGGTTTGGAAGAAATCTACAGATGCCAATGGAAAAACTGAGGCTAACAGAAGTGTTGAAGGTGAAACAAAGGTATGGCTGGCTAAATTTTTCGTGTGTAGAGCAAAGGGGAAAATCTTCTCATCAAAAATCACATCCCTGGAAATATAAACTCTACTAGTAGAGGGATTCAGACATTTGTATCCTTTGTGCATGTCACTATGGCCAATGAACACACATCTTTGTGACCTAAAATCAAGCTTGTGAGCATATTATGCCCAAAGATGCGGCCAACAAGCACAACCAAAATTCCATAGAAAGGTGTAATTTGGTTTTGTTCCAAAGAGACATTCTAGACGAGTCTCAAAATTGATAGCTCGGCTAAGAAGACAATTTATTAGGAAATGAGCATATAGGAAAGCATCATCCTAAAAACAAAGAGGAACACAAGAATGTGCTAAAAGCGCAAGGCTAGTTTCTACAATATGCTGATGCTTGCGTTCAGCTGTCCCATTTTGTTGGTGTGTATGGGGACAAGAGACCCTATGTGAGATGATAGGTTGTGTAAAGAACAAGTGGAGTATTTTATATTCTCCCCCTCCAGTCGGTCTGAACACACAAGATTTTCTTATCAAGAATGCGCTCAACATGAGATTGAAATTGTAAGAAGGCTTTAAACGCATCAACTTTATTTTTCAACAAATAGACCCAAGTAAATTTACTGAAGTTGTTAATGAAGTTAATATAGTATTTGAAACCCCTTACAAAAGTTCAAGCGGGCCCCCCAAACATCTGAACAAATAAGCTCAAGAGAAGCACTAGACACATGGCTAGACAAGGAGAATGGCAATTGATGACTCTTTGCCTAAATACAAGCATCACACACACGATTGTCATGCTTAGAAGAACACAACAATTTATTGGACTCAATAACTCGCTGGACAATGGCGAAGGAAGGATGACCAAGTTTAGAATGCCAATCTTTAGATGAAAGAGTGGCTAGACTACCAACATGCTTGACAACGGGACCAACACTAGAACTGGATGGAATCTGGTATAACCCTCCCTTGTGTGTGCCCTTAAGTAGAATATCGCTCGTGACTTGATCCTTGGTGAGGAAGAAATTAGGATGGAATTCAAAAAAGACATGATTATTAGAACTATTCTCTAAACAGAAAGAAGACTTCGACTAGATTGAGGAACATGCAAAATATGTCTAAGATGCAAGGGTTGTTGTAAGGTTGAGATCTGCGAATGACCAATATGAGCTATACCCATACCTAACCTATTCGCAGTGTGAACCTGATCATTACCGTGATAACGCTCCTTGGTGCTTAGCTTGTCTAGTTCTGACGTAATGTGTTCGGTAGCCCCAGTATCTGCATACCAGTTGGTGTCAATAGTTTAGGCTGCCATGGTACACTCCTCCTGGTAGCCATGGTTAAAACGGTTGTAGCAACACATCGCCGTGTTCCCCATCTTCCCATAGATTTGGCAAAGCGGCTGTTGTGGTTCTGGACCAAGCAGAGAGAGTGTGTGTAGTGGAGAGTTAGGTGAGCAATGCTCCCTCCTCTCCCATGGCTTGTATCACATATATATATATATATATATATATATATATATATATATATATATATATATATATATATATATATATATATATATATATATATATATATATATATATATGTCCTCATGGGGAGTATTTTACAATTATACCCTTCCATCCGAATATCCCTTTCAAGGGCATTTAGGTCATCATACATGTCCCACTTGGGGCTTACGACCTTCCAATAGGTCTGCTGGGTTTAGGTGGGGGCCACCCCTACAACAGGAGCCTCTCATGGTGAAGGGCTTCACGGGCCGAAGCCATGTTGCCGAGCCCTTTGGCCCCCTCCGTCCCTGCGGCCTGTGAGCTATTTAGATGGAAATACAGGTGCTAGTGCGTCCCCGCTTTGTGCCGAAAACGCGGAGTTGGGCAAGCTGCCGAAGTCTTCTCCGGTTTTGGGGCCGTCCCTCGCGGTGCCATAGTTACCGGCGGAGTCGATTGACTGAGCCGAAGGTATTCAACCGTTTGGGCGTGATGCCGGGACTGCCTTCTACGCGGGGTGGGCCAGGCTTTTGTGCATAGCGCTAGGGAGTTGAGCAGGTGGGTCTTCACTCGGTCTGGAGTCGTCATGTCCCGACGGCTCCGTGGTTCGGAGGTGGCGTCTTAATGGTGGCGCGAATTACGTCGAGTACTGAAAAGCCAAGGACGAGCTGGTGCGACCATACGCGCTGTCCCAAGGGAGAGGTACACGTGGTGCGTCGCGGTTGGCGCGTCGTGGGCTGTCAGCGGTCGCACGACCGCGATCCCACGTCCCTTCCCGAGAGAGGCGGGACACGTGGCAGGATGTTATCGACGCGTCGTGTGTTGCCCTGCAGCCTGCCGTCGCGCGCCTCCGGCTGTCAGCGGCTACTCTTCCTGATCGTGGGGAGCCGAACCGATGGGCTCCTGCCGGTTGCATTTTGGATCATGGGGGATGTGTGGGGTCTTTATAAAGCGTCACCGCTGGCCTGCGGACGCGCCTCCTGCTCATGTGCCGTTGCTTTGCTCTTGTTTCCCTGCTGCACCCAATTTGGCATTGCTCTTGCTCCTTCAGCCTTCGACTGCAGAGTAGTATGGCGTGCCGTGAAGATCCCGCTCGTCGGCTTAGCGGCAGCGCCTCGTTGAGCCAGTGCGGCTTGACGCCGCCACCGGCGAAATTCCCCCTGGTGGCTCGCAAGCTGCCGTAGGTCGACAAGCGGTGGGACACCCTGGAGAACTCGGGAGGGCACTGCTCCCGCGTCCTGGGGCGCAGTCGCGCTACAGAGAAGATGATCCTGACTCTCCTCCGGGAGAAGAAGATAGAGGAGCCCGCAGGAGCTCGCCTGCTGTAACATCCTGATTTTTGGGAATTTTTAAAACTTAGAATTTAAAAATAAATTTCTGAGATTTTCCTGAATTTAAAACCAAGCTTAAATGAATTTTCAAAAATCTAAAAGAATTTAATATGATTAAATTATACTTCAACATTATCTGAAAGTATTTTAATTAAGTTCCTTAAGTCACAAGAAATTTTCTAGAATTTTTTGGAATTAAATTAAGCTTTAAATAAATTTTAGAATTTTAAATAATTTAATCTGATTAAAATAAACCTCAACATAAGTTAAAAATATTTTATTTGGATTCCTCAGGTCTCAAGAAATTTTCTGGTATTTTTGGTGAATTTTTGGGATTTATTTGCTATTTTCTAGAGCTATTTGTATTTTAGTTGGGTTTCTGGAAAAAGGAAAAAGAAATATTAAAACCCCGGTCTGCTCCCAACCGCTCTATCCTCGCCCTGCCACGTGCTCCGCATCCGGCCCCCGCCCCAGCGCCGCCCACTCCACCCCGCCTTGCCCCGCTCTCCGCCGTCCGATCCCCTTTCGCGACGCGTGTCGCTCATCCGCCCCTCTTCCCGCCCACCTCGCTCCTCCACCGTCCGATGCCCCGCGCCCGCCACGCGGCAGCACCAGCCGGCCCACGCCCGCGCGCGCGCCATCGCCCGCTCCGCGCCATCCGATCGGCGTCCTGCGCCGTGGAGCCATCCCCGCCGTCCACACCTGCGCCGCGTGTGCCCTAGTCACCTTGCGCGCGCACCTCGCCGCCGCCTCCCGCCTGCCAGGCGTCGGCCATCCGCGCCCGCTCCCCGCGACGCGCGTCGCGATCCCGTGCGTTCCCGCCTGGACTCGTGCTGCTAGTGCGCGCCCGCGCGATAACCCTAACCCTCGCTCGCGCCCCGCCGTCCGATCTTCCCCACGCATAATCCGGACCGTCGAAACCTCGTGCCATCGCTGCCCCGCGCCGTAACCGATTCGAGCTCCTCGGTTCGCGTGCCCGTCGCCCGAACTCGCCGCCGCCGCTCCTCGCCCGATCTCGCGCCCGCGCCGCCGCCCGTGCCGCGTCTCCACCGTCCACGTCGTCGTCGAAACCGCGTCGCTGCCAGAGCTCCCTCCTCGCCGTCATCTCGTCGCCGATGAGCCCGGGCCGCGTCGCCGCACCTCGCCTAGCTCCGCCCTCGGTCGCCACGCCCGAACCCCGCGCACACCCGCGCGCCCGCGCCCGCGCGCAAGGCGCGCCAGAGCCACGCTGCGTCGATCATCGCCGCCTTCCCGCCTCCGCGCCATCGTATCCTCACCGCCCGCCAAGATCGGGGCGCGAGGCACGGTGGCGCCGCGCGTCCTCGTCTCTGCCGTCGGATCCGCCGCGCACCCTTCGCCAGCGCACCGCGTGCACGCGACGCTTCGCACGCCGCACCGGACACACGTCGACCATCGCCACCATCCCTGCGCCCGCGCCGCTTCATCCACGCCGTTGCCTCAGATCCAATCGGACGGCCCGGATGCGTGTACGCGGCCGCACCTCAGCCGCCCGATCCAGCGCGCGCCGCGCCCGAGCCGCCACGTCGCCCTGGCGGCGTGGCGGCCACGTCAAGACACACGCCGCGTGGCAGCCACATGTCGCCACCACGTCAGCAAACCACCGCCACCCGAGCCACGTGGCAGCCACGTCGGCATGCCACGCCAGCCCTAGCCACGCGTCGGCATATGCGCGTGCCACGTCACCGCCCCGCCGCCGCGTCAGCGTCCCTCTCTCCGCGTGTACTGTTCCGTGCGCCGGGTTCACGGTGGACCGGTAATCCCGTGGACCGGGTTCACAGCACAGTGCGTTTTCTGAATTATCCCGATTTAATTTCTGATTTATTTTTCCGAGAGCCCGTTCTCCTCCGTCCTAGCTCCGATTGACCCCGTTCTTTTTTCTAAATTCATCTAAAATCGAGCTCTAGCTGTTGGTTATGGTTTTGTGAATTTTGGAGTTCATTTGCTTGTCATTTTATGTGTTTCTTTGGTTTTGGTTGTTTTCTCTCTCGCTAGATTCGGATTCCGGAGGAGCAGGTTTCGCGCCCGAAGACCAGGAGTACCTCGCTGAGCATAACCAAGGCAAGTCGTGTCCTTTGATCATGTTGAACCCAGTTTGTAATCTATTATTTAATTATTTTTGTTTTAAATTACATTGCATCGCTACTTTTATATAAACCATTGTACTGGTAGTTATCATCCCAATTGAGTATTATCCCTCCTTGATATTTTGGAACACCATGATACCCTTGTCACCATAGGTTGGGAAATATACTAGTGATGTTATGATATTTGTCACATGGGTTGGTACGATTAGATGCTTAGTCTTACTTAAAGTTACGATTGGGTCTATCATCACATGTGAAATATAAATTTGACTTAATGAGATATGGAACTGTGGTTGGTGCCACGTTTATTAAAATTTGTGCCATGACGTTGGTACGTCATCGGTGAGGGTTATACAAACTTGGTTTTGCACTCGGGCGAGTGATCGTGCAGTAAAGAGGGAAGTGCAGGTGCACTTTGGAGGATGTGGTAGTCTCGCCCGGGGATTGTTAAGGACTTAACTTTGTGCGCCAGTGATCTGAGCTTTACCGTACAAACCACATATCTGGTATGGGACGGACCTGGCTGACTAATTTGGGAGGTTTCAACTTTAATCTAGCCATTGAGATGAACATGGTTGCTGATTTCCATGTGGCGCAAGGGGGGTGTGATGCGAAACCCTAGCGGGCGGATTAAGCTGTAACTGAACTTTGTAAAGGCCTTGTTGTGGTTACCTTAGGCCTGGGCTAATCACATCATATGAGTACAGTTGTGCAACCTCTGCAAAGTGTAAAACTATTCGAATAGCCGCGTCATCGGTCATGGACAATGCTCGGTGATTTCACACGAGGGGTAGTTATTTCTGAAAACTTGTAAATGGAAGTGGACAGGTGTTCACTGTTAGTTTAGCTTATGGATAGGAGGTCCATAAGTGGTTGATTTAGCTTATGGATGGGAGGTCCATAAGTGGTTGATTAGCTTGTGGATGGGAGGTCCGCAAGTGGTTATATCAATTCCTTTGATTATGTATTTATTACTGTTTTACTTAAAGTTCGCCTTCAATCTACTTATTGTATTTCCACTGTCATTTATGCAAATTAACCTTTCAGCCTTCCTTTGGTAAGCCTTGCATACTATATTGTATTCATTTGTTACAAACGACTTGCTGAGTACCAATGTACTCACGGCTTTATGCCCAATGTTGCTCAGTTGAGGAAGAGGAGTTTCACCAGCAGGAGGTTTCAGAAGGAGAGTACTTCGACGACTTCGCGGATTAGGCTTTGTTCTCCACTCGATAGCCTGTGGGCTTGTCGATTGGCCACTACGCTTTATTTTGGATTTCCGCTGTTTTTTTGTTAAGCCCTTCGGGCTAGTCTATTGTAAGCTTGGCCATAAGGTCGTACCTTTTGAGTCTTAATGATATTTGAGTTTTTCTTTATTATATCATGTATATGGTTGTGATTTCATCTATGTTTGACCGTGTGCACTAGCATGATCCTGGGACTAGTGCAGAATACACAGAGAGACCGGATTTGCATATTCGGGTCTCTACACCTGCCTGCCCGTGACGAGGTGGAGCCTCACCCTCAGGAGTCGAAGGCGATTGTCTTTGTCGTGTTTTTCGAGGCTGGGCTCCGAATGTCTTCGACGCTTTTCGTCGGTGAGGTCTTGCAGACTTATGGGCTGGAGCTGGCGCAGCTGACCCCAAACGCGATAGTTCGCTTGGCTGTTTTTGCTTGGACGGTCTGAACAGAAGGTGTCCGTCCTAGCGCGAACCCGTTCGCCCTTCTTCATGACGTGCGCTGTCAGCCGAAGAAGGTCGAAGAAGGGCGCTGTCCAATTTCGGCAGTGTCAACTTCGCGCTGAGGCCGAGCTGCGTGAAGCTTTTCCCCGCGCTAGCGACGCGAGGGAAGTAGGGGTCCGGCTGGATGCAATGGTGGTTCTACTACAATGTGATGAGTAGCAGCGGCCTTCGGTGTTGAGGTCAGCCAATATCTTTCAACAGTTGTCCGGGAGTGAGGCTGCAGGGCGACGACGAAATACAAGCGCGGAGGCTTGCGGGAGTTGCCCTGCAGTTCAACATGCGCGATCTCGCCGAGGAATTTACAATGTGCGGGGTGTCTCCTCTCTCCGCCCGGTGGAAGTACGAGCGAGATCGCTCCCGGCGAGATGGCGTCCGCCCTACAGTGTCTTGTCTACGGAAACCCTCCGATCCTGGTAAGTACTTCGGCCGTATGCTGCCTATATATATATATATATATATATATATATATATATATAACTGTTTTATGAATGAAGCATCGCTTCGCATGCAGTGCTCTCATTGGAGGACACAGAGAGTGTTGTAGTTGCGTTCCTTGGGCCGTACACGGAGAAGGAGCACACGCTGTGCGAAGTCGCAACTGGCCCTGCGAAGCTAGGGTGGATAAATCGGGTATGAGAGGCCCTAGGCCTCCCCGTACTAGCACGCGTGGTGCTGGTGCGAACTCTGACTCGCCGCCGCGATGGCGACAGCGAGGTGGGGGCTTCTCCCAGTCAGCGGAGAGCTCAGTCCAGCGCCGCTATATCCATCCCGCCGGCTGCATCTGTGGTGAACACCGTCGGGTCAGAGGACATGTCGGGCGCTGGGTCCGAGCACGCCGGTTCTGGGGAGCACACTACCCCCAGTGAGGAGGGCTTAGGCGGCGGTGAGGTGGGCCTTGGTAGTGACATCCTCGAGGACAAAGCCTTGTCGCCTGTAACGACCAGCAAGGACCTGCCTCCTGCGCCCCCGGCACCTTTAGCGGCCACCGAGGACCTGCTGCCTGCACCAGTCCTTTCGGCCACTAGAGCGGCCGAGGACGCATCACCCAAGTCCCCGAGGCGGCGCCCGATACGACGCCCCGCCTCAAGGAGGCGTTCAATGTAGCGGTGCGGTCACTTTGGGACCTAGGGTCCGACAAGGAAGCCGTTCGCCCGAGGGGAAGTCGCCGCTCCCGGCCGAGCAAGGCCCAGCGACCTGACGAGATCGAGCGGACACCTCCCCACGCCCTGGTGGACGGTGTCGAAGGTAGACATAATTTCTTTTCCCCCGCGACTTCGCGAAGCTCTCTCCTATTTGCTCGCTCATTCCGTCATCGACATCAGGAGAGACGAGGTCTCCCGGACGCGGCCAAGGATCGAGCAGCAGAGGTGTCTGCGAAGTCGCCAGCCTCATTGCACAGGACATAGCGTGGGAGCCCGGTGCTGGCTCAGAGGCCTAGAGGCTTGTCGTGTCAGATTTTATCCCGCGATTGGAGACGCTTCGCGTCCTTAACGGGGTCGCAGAGTGCGTCGACGGCAGCCTAGATCGGTGGGCGCTGTCGTCATGCGGGGGGACCTTCTGGCGCTCGCGCTGGGCGCCTCGAAGATGAGGGTAAGTACCTGAGTTCGTGGTCTACGCTGCTTGTCGAGCACGTAGCTAACACTAGCCCCCTCCCCCCTTTTAGATGCTTGCCATCAGCCGGGCCCTAGAGGAGGCGCACACCCACGAGCGGAGGGCGCTGGAGGGCCAGCTTCGTGCTGCCGATGAGGCTCACGCTGCCAAGGACGAGCATATTCATGTGTTGGAGGCGGAAATCACCAGGGCGACTTCCGACGCGCGGAGACTTGTTGCGAATGCGGAAAGCACGGTGGCGGCGGCGCAACGCACCACAGAGGAGACCCAATGCGTCGCGGCGGAGGAGCGCACCGGCTTGCTTGAGCAAATCACCGTGCTAGAGTAAGAGAAGGCCCGGCTTGCCACAGCCTTGGAGGAGAAGAACCGGACCCTAGGCGACGCGTCGGTGGCAGTGTGGAGGGCAATGGAGTCATTGGAAGGGGCCCTCCAGGGCCTTTCCGTTGACATGCCAGACCTTACGCACAGCCCACGGATGTGGCGCAGACCCTGCAACGAATCGAAGAGGGTTCGAGCCTCGCACTCCGTGGTGCCAGAGCCTTCGGCGATCAATGTGGCTTCATCGGCGCCTGCCTTGCCTTTGCCATGCTTCACACCCGAGGGTGTGAGCATGCCAATGAGCTGGTCGATCCCCAGCTGGATCTGCCAGCCGAAGTCGGAGCGTTGTCTGGTGCCGCCCGCGCAATTCTACCCGCCCTCAAGACTTTCTACGAGCAGATTTGGGGCTACATCGGGGAGGATGCGGCCAAGGTCATGCTGCGGCGAACACTACATCGGGAAGGGAATTTCCTCCAGTGGCTCGAGAAGGTCCCTCAGCGCAACAAAAATGGTGCGGACCCCTAGGTGTGATGCCGGGGCCCGGTGTGCGATGCTATGTATGTGTTGCTGTACCAATGCCCTGTGGCCTCCTTTTTGCATAAATGAAACAACAGTTGCCCAAGGTGCTCTGTCATTGCGTGCTAGTTCTCGTGTAATCGCTCCCTGACGCAACGAAGGCTGGCCTCTTACCCCAAACTCCGCTTCTCTTAACGGTCGTAGCGCTTTGTAAACGAGGTAGACGCACGAGCGATTCGTCTAAGTAGGTGATCGAGCGCTCTGTTCCCTGTCTTTTGAAGCGGTGGCGGTGAGGCTGGCGCCTAGTCGAAGTAAACGCGCGAGCTCCACGGTCAGTAGGCGTGCGGCGCCCGTCCCTACCTTCAAGTGGTGGCGGTGAAGGCGACGCCAGTCGGCGCAGGCACACGAGCGCTCCACGCCGGCGTAGGCGCGCGAGCGCTCATCCCTACCCGCAGTGGTGGCGCGGGCTGGTGCCTAGTCGGTAGGCGGCGGCGCCCGCCCCTACCGCCAGTGATGGAAGCAAGGCGGCGCCTAGTCAA
This sequence comes from Melocanna baccifera, assembly GCA_036346265.1. NCBI lineage: Eukaryota > Viridiplantae > Streptophyta > Magnoliopsida > Poales > Poaceae > Melocanna > Melocanna baccifera. The sequence goes on from JAYEVJ010000047.1 coordinate 191,490, forward strand.
AGTAGACGCGCGAGCGCCCGTCCCCTACCCGCCGAGTGGTGGCGGCTAGCCGGCGCCTAGTCAAAGTAGGCGCGCGAGCGCCCGTCCCCTTCCTTCGAGTGGTGGCGCGGCCGACGCCTGGTCGAAAATAGACGCGGCGCTCCACGGTCAGTAGGCGCGCGAGCGCCGTCCCCTACCTTCGGCGGTGGCGCGGTGGCGCCTAGTCGGCGAGGCGAGCGAACGCTCCATCCCGTACCCTTCAAAGTGGTGGCAGCGAAGCTGGCACCTAGTCGAAGTAGGCGCACTAACGGTCCGTCCCCTACCCTTCGAAGTGGTGGCGTGGTTGGCACCTAGTCGGCAGACATCGAGCGCTCCGTCCCCACCCTTCGGTGGTGGCGCGACGCCGCGCCTAGTCGGCGTAGACGCAGCAGCGAGGGTCTTATTGCGTCCCATTTCTACTCGTTAGCATGCACTGCGGATGCAAGCCTCTACTGCATCTTATTTATACTCCGTAGAGTACATGGGAATATCAACCACGGCTTATTTATACTCCGGAGAGTACGCGTAGGGGCGGTGCCCACACGTGCGCAGGGACATCCGCGTCTTGTTTATACTTAGTAGAGTGTGCAGGGACAACATCCGTGTCTTATTTATACTCTGTAGAGTGCGTGGAAATATCAACCACGTCTTATTTATACTCCAGAGAGTACGCGTAGGGGCGGTGCCCACATGTGCGCAGGGATATCCGCGTCTTGTTTATACTCAGTAGAGTGCGCAGGGACAACATCCGTGTCTTATTTATACTCCAGAGATTGCGTGGGAACATCGACCACGTCTTAGTGATACTCCGGAGAGTACGCGTAATGATAACATCAACGCGTGTGCGGGACATCCGCGTCTTGTTTATACTCATTAGAGTGCACAGGGACAACATCCGCATCTTATTTATACTCCGTAGAGTGCGTGTGGAGGCGGACCTCGACGCTACGTCTTATTTATACTCCGTAGAGTGCGTGCGAAGGCAGACCTCGACGCTACATCTTATTTATACTCCGTAGAGTGCGCGCGAAGGTGTCCCCTTGCTGCGTCTTATTTATACTCCGTAGAGTGTGTGCGGAGGCGGACCTCAACGCTACGTCTTATTTATACTCCGTAGAGTGCGTGCGGAGGTGGACCTCGACGCTACGTCTTATTTATACTCCGTAGAGTGCGTGGGAACATCGACCACATCTTACCTCCGGAGAGTACGCATAGTGATAGCACCGACACGTGCGTGGGACACCCGCGTCTTGTTTATACTCGGTAGAGTGCGTAGGGACAACATCCGCGTCTTATTTATACTCCGTAGAGTGCGTGCGTAGGCAGACCTCGACGTTATGTCTTATTTATACTCCGTAGAGTGCGCGCGAAGGGGGACCTCGACGAAAGGTTGGCTGTTGATCGACTTTATTGATCTCCCATTCGCGCGAGCAAGCGTCTTACAATAGACAGGGTGCCGATGCTGCTACATGCTTCCCTTTTTGCCCTAAACATAATACCGGCGCAACCTGTCTGTGTTCCATGTGTGGCGGAGTGTCTGCCCTTCTAGCGTGGTGAGGCGATAGGCCCCCCACTGCAGAGCTACCGCGACGATGTACGGGCCTTCCCACTTGGACTCCAGCTTGCCGACCGTTTCCGCGTGGAGTGCCATTTTGAGGACGAGGTCCCCCGGCTGGAATCCTCGCGGGTACATGGAGCAGTCGCGCATGCGCACCATTTGCCGCGCGTACTTTGCGACGTGCTGGGCTGCGTTGACTCATTCTCGATCAAGGAGGTCCAGGGACAACTGACGCTCCTCCTCCGGCGCCTAGGCGAGGACCCTTCTCGAGCCGGCCTTGATTTCCTCGGGCGTCATTGCCTCATCGCCGAAGAGTAGTTTGAACGGCATAGATCCTGTCGGGCGTGTCACCGTTGTGCGGAGGGACCAGAGGATGCTGTGGAGCTCGCTTGGCCACTTGCCCTTTGGCAGCCTAACAAGATGCTTCTTGACTCCGGCGGAGATGGCGTCGTTCGCCCGCTCGACTGCTCCGTTGGACTATGGGTGCCCGACCGAAGCGAATCGAAGCGTGATGCCTATGTTACCGCAGAACTCCTTGAACGGGGTGGAGTCGAACTGGAGGCCATTGTCAGCGGTGATCTCCTTGGGCACCCGAAAATGGCATATGATGTTCTGCCAGAGAAAGCGTTGCATGGCTGCCAAGGTTACCCTAGCTAGAGACACAGCCTCTGACCACTTGGAGAAATATTCCAAAGTGACCACTATGAACCACAGATCTCCTGGGGCCCGAGGGAGTGGTCCCATTACGTTGATGCCCCACCGTGCCAGCGGCCATACTGGGGGAATGGGGTTGAGGCTAGTCGGGGGTCTGTGGATGACCTGCCCCATCCATTAGCAGCCTTGACACTGGCGCACAAGGTCTTGGGCATCAGCGACGGCGGTCGGCCAGTAGAAGCCTTGCCTGAATGCCTTGCCGACGAGCGACCTCGACGTCAGATGCGAGCCGCAGAGTCCCACGTGAATTTCCGCGAGGTGCTTGCCGTCCTCACGTGAGAGGCACCGTAGAAGCGGTGCGCGGACTCCTTTTTTGTAGAGTACTCCGTCGAGCACCTGGAAGGACCTGGCACGACATTGTAAGCGCCGGAGCTCGACGGGGTCGCCAGGCTCTGTGATGCCCTACAAGAAACCGTAGATGGGCTCGCGCCAGTCGCCCTGCTGGGTAATCTGGTGGATGAGGGCCGCATCACGGTTGTCCTGAGCAATGGTCGCCACGGGCAGGACCTCATAGAACGCTCCCTCGGGAGTGGGGAGCTGTTGGCTGGTGGCTTTTGCGAGGACGTCGGCTTGCTCGTTTTCTACCCGAGGGATGGCCTTTACTGTGACACCCAGGAAGTGTCGCTCCTTTGCTCTTACAGCTGCCAGGTACTTGGCCAGTTCAGAGTCCTTGGCTTGGTATGACTTGTCTACATGGCCCGCCACCAGCCGTGAGTCAATGCGGATGAGAACTCGCTGCGCGCCAAGAGCCTTAAGCTTCACGAGGCCGAAGAGTAGCGCCTCATACTTGGCCGTGTTGTTGGTGGCAGGAAATGAAAGATGCGCCGAGTACGACAGGCGGTGTCCCTCTAGCGTAGTAACTACTGCGCCCACGCCTGCGCCGAAGACGCCATAGGCTCCATCAGTGTCAAGCATCCATACCGGGTCCTGTGGCCGCTGGGCGGGCTAGGCCGAGGGGGTCCACTCCACGAGGAAGTCCGCGAGAACTTGGGATTTGATCGCTGCACGTGAGGCATACGTTAAGGAGAACGGTGCAAGCTCGGCTGCCCACTTGCCTATACGCCCTGTGGACTCCTTATTGTGCAGCTTCTCTGCCAGGGGGAACGAGGACGGCACGGTGAACGGGTGAGCCAGAAAATAGTGTCGAATCTTCCTCGAGGCCATGACCAGCGCGTATGCCAACTTCTCGAGCTCCGTATACCGCGTCTTGGGGCCCTGAAGGGCTTCGGAGACAAAGTACACGGGGCGCTGAAGAGCGCCCTCCTCGAGGAGAAGGATGGCGCTGACCGCTGTCGTTGAGGCGGCGAGGTAGAGCAGGAGGGGAGTCGCTGGTGCCAGGGCGACCAAAGTGGGGGGGCTTGCGAGATGTCTCTTGAGTTCGTCGAAGGCCTTTGTGCAGTCGTTGTCCCAATGAAACCTATCACAACCGCGAAGGGTCTTGAAAAATGGCAAGCCCCGCTCCACTGCCCTAGACAGGAAGCAGCTCAATGCGGCCATGCGGCCAGCCAGCCTCTGGACTTCCCTTGTTGTCTTGGGCGGCTCCATGGCGAGGATCGCATCGACCTTGTCGAGGTTGGCCTGGATGCCGCACCCAGACACTAGAAAGCCCAAGAGCTTGCTTGTCTTTACACCAAATACACACTTGTCCGGGTTGAGCTTGATGCCCACCCTCTTGAGGTTGTCGAAGGTCTCTTGGAGATCTTGGCCGTGGGAGACTAGCTGCCTGGTTTTGACGACCACGTCATCGACGTAAGCCTCCACGTTCCTCCCGAGTTGAGAAGCCAGCGCTAGCGCGACGAGGCGGGTGAAGGTTGCCCCCGCATTTTTCAAACCGAAGGGCATCCTGACGAAGCAGTATATCCCTATCGGCGTGATGAAGCTGGTCTTGTCCTCGTCACCCTTGACCATATAGATCTGGTGGTAGCCGGAGTAGGCGTTCAAGAAGCTCATGAGTTCACAGCCCGCGGTGGCATCAACCAGTTGATCTATGCAGGGCAAGGGGTAGTCATCTTTCGGGCATGCCTTATTGAGGGCAGTGAAGTCGATGCACATGCGCTAGGCGCCGTTGGCTTTTTTCACCAACATCAGGTTGGCCAACCAATCCGGATGTTGGACCTCACGGATGACTCCGGCTTGGAGAAGCTTCGCTACTTCGACCTTGGCCGCCTGCTGCCAGTCAATGGACATACGCCGAAGCCTTTGCCTGACCGGCTTACCATCAGGGTAGACCGCTAGGTTGTGCACGATTAGGGAGCGGTCCACGCCCTGGATGTTCTCCGGGGACCATGCGAAGACATCCGCGTTGCTCCGAAGAACCCAGAGCAAGTCCTGCTCCACACCTGAGGGAAAGCCTTCACCAATAGACACGAATTGACCTTCGGCCTGGAGAGGTATCCTCTTGACCCCACCCTCTGGTCGGGGCTTGGGCATCCACCCCAGAGTGGACGGCGCGTCCACCTTGAGTTTGTCGGTTAGAGCGTGCACCTTGTGGTGCAGGCTTCTAGCACGAGCCTCCACGCGTCGGGCGAGATCCTGGTCGCCGAAGATGGTGATGCACCCCGCGGGCCCGAGAGCTTCATACACAAGAAGCCATGATGTGGGATCGCCCCGAAGAAGTTGAGGATAGGGCGGCCCAGTATGGTGTTGTACGGGTTCGGAATGTCCGCAACATCGAAGACGACGTCCTCGCTCTTGGCGTTATCGCCCTGACGGAAGGAGACTCGAAGACATATCTAGCCCAATGCCCTCAGCGGTTGGCCCCCAAAACCTTGGAGCGGGGTCCCTGATGGCTCCACGCGACTTCGAGGGATCCCCATGCGATCATAGGCCTCCGCAAATAGGACGTTCGCGGAACTGCCCCCGTCGATGAGGACACGCCTGACGTCACAGCTTGCGATGTCAGCTTGGATGACCAGAGGGTCCTGGTGGGGAAGCTCTGAGTTCCCTCGCCTTCGTTGTGTCATCTTTGCTTGCAGCTTCGATAGCAGCCTGCTGCAGGCCCACAGATAATGGGGACTCCGGGTCCACGCACCGCAGCAAGGCGCGCCTAGATGTGGGGGCATCACGGCCATCCACCTGCTCTGGCGTGGGTTCTGGCGCGACCCCCGACGGGGTCTGCTGACCCCGAGCCTCTTGCATACTTTGCATGGCTCCGCAGAGATCCGCTAACTCCCGCTGAAGCGCGCCGAGGGCCGCCAGCATGGCGTTCTCCCCTGCAAGCGTAGCCGTGGCGACCGACGCACCTGGTCGCGCTAACGGGACAGCAGTGACCACGACTTGCGCTCCTGGGTTGCCCGCCGCGTCGGCGCGATGGACTCCAGTGTCACTGGCAAGGCCCGTGTTACTGTCGAGACCGCTCGGCGCTCCCGCCCCGGGTGTAGGGACGGCAGTCGCGCCTCGGTGGGCGCCGACGTTACCGCTCCCTGCCATTCAGCCGGTACTACCGGGGTTGACCGTCACGCCAGCGGCGGAGTCGGGCATCACTCGCAGGGCGAGGTTGGCCGTTGCATCGACGGTGGGGTCGATCGCTGCATCGGCAGCGGAGTCGGGCGTCACTCGTAGGGCGGAGTCGGTCATTACATCGGCGGTGGGGTCGATCGTTGCGTCGGTGGTGGAGTCGGGCGTCACTCGAAGGGTGGAGTCGACCGTTGCATCAACGGTGGGGTCGATCGCTGTGTCGGCGGCGGAGTCGGACGTCACTCGTAGGGCGGAATCGACCGTTGCATCGGCGGTGGGGTCGATCGCTGCGTCGGCGGCGGAGTCGGGCGTCACTCGCAGGGCGGAGTCGGCCGTTGTATCGGCGATGGGGTCGATCGTTGCGTTGGCGGCGGAGTCGGGCGTCACTCGTAGGGTGGAGTCGACCGTTGCATCGGCGGTGGGGTCGATCGTTGCCGCCGCGCCCGCGTCGTTGTTCGCGCGCGCGACCGCCGACGCCGAAGCCCTGGAGTTGACGCGGGACTTCGCCTCGTCCCCTTCCTTCTTCACCGCCGATGATGAAGCTTTCTTCGGTGCCATCCTTCTCGAGATCCTGAGGCTTGCTCTTGTCGTCCCCACGGACAGCACCAACTATTGTGGTTACAGACCAAACAGAGAGATAGTGTAGTGGAGAGTTAGGTGAGCAATGCTCCCTCCTCTCCCATGGCTCGTATCACATATATATATATGTCCTCATGGGGAGTATTTTTACAATTATACCCTTCCATCCGAATATCCCTTTCAAGGGCATTTAGGTCATCATACATGTCCCACTTGGGACTGACCTTCCTTGTTGCCATTACTGTGGTGCAAGGGATGATTGTCATTGCCCCGTGGATTTGATTTGCCACCATGGTTCTTCCAATTCCTCTTGCCTCCCCATGCATTGCCTCGAGAGATGGCATTGATAGATGAGCGAGTCACCTACCATGGCTGAGCCTACCAGTCAAACCATCCTATGTCGCTAAACGCATCTCGTAACTCAAAAGATGAGAGTACAGATTATTCAATGACATTGAATCAGTCCTAATCGTAATAGATGTAACAAGCGGATTATAATCTAAAGGAAGACCCGCCAAGATATTACTGATGACCTCGTCATGTCTGAGGGGCTGGTCGACTGTAGCCAGCGTATGGACAAGCTGCTTCATCTTGTTGAAGTTGGCCGCTGCAGAATCTCCTTTCTTTGTATTGACCAGCTGAAAACAAATTTGCATAGCCTTCGCATGCGACTGTGAAGAGAACATGTTCGCAAAAGCACTCCACATAGCTTGTGCGGTGGTGAGAAGGTGTACTTGAGAAAGTACCTCCTCTGTCAGAGATGCCAGAAGAGCACTGAGGACAAGTTGGTCCTATTGTACCTATACCCGATAAGTAGGATTGACAACCTACGACGTATCGGTGTCGATGGTCTGGGCAATCATCACATTGGGGCACGCCGTCGTGCTGTCGACGTATCTGAGCAAGTCCTGGCCTCTGAGGTAGGCCGTGACTTGTGTCTTCCACAAGAGATAATTGCCATCTGACAATCGAGCAGTCACCATATTGCTGAAGGATGGCATGGCGCCGGTATTCCCAGAGGTCGCTGACGGAGGCATCTTGTTAGAGATGCTTGAGAGCTCTGATACCATAAAGAAAATGAACTTAGGATGAGATTATATTTTGGAGAGGCAGAGCACCAAAAGCGGTTGCCTCTGTTTTCTCTTATATACTCATATTGCCAGATAAGTAATAGTACTGGTGCCTTACAAACCGAAGGCAAACTTATCTACAAGTACAGAGAAACAAAGATAATCTAAATGTAAACAGAATATGCTTAGTATACACGACATGATCTTATTTGCTATTTCAACAAAGACACGCAAATATTTTGTGTGTTCTATAATAAAAAGATCTACAATAGGGGCGCAGAGAAAACCCAATAACTCACGTAGATCTAAAGGTAAAGAAGCTAGTAATAAAAATCATAATGCATATATTTTTTTTGCTATAAAAGATATTTCAACAAACAGAATTTCCTGCACAATTGAGCGGTAGATATTGCAACATGTTGTATTTGTTGTACAACTCTATTCCTTTTCGAAAATATAGTTGTATATGTTATACAATTATAATATCTATACATAATTAATCTATACCGTTATAATCTGGCCATACCAAAATAAATGGTGTAATTTTTTCTTTTTCTCTCGATTAATGAGAGAATTTCTATAATTTTTCTTTTTTCTGATGTAAAATATAGTAGATATTGTTGGATTTTCTAGATATCTAAAATGAAGGAGGTACCTTAAATATCACTAGTTGTTTATAGATATATAGATAACCAAGCATGTCCATACCTACCATAGATCTGTCTAGCAGGAAAATATACTGTCTGACTACACCATGATACCAAAAAACTAAGCAATTAAACCACAACCCAGAATCTGAAAAGCCACGGTAATTAGCAGCGGGAGCTATGAATAAACCAACATAACCCTGAGAATGGCCTGACTGACATCGTGATCAGGACCCTAGGAACCGAATGTCCTGACTGACGGAAAAGCGGAGTTTTTAAAAACCAAGAATCATAAGGTCAGCCCCGCAAAACTGAATTTGAGATGGCAAGCTCTGAACAAATTTGGGGATGGGCACTCTCAGGAGTCAGGACTGTAAGTCTGTAACCTGTGTAACAAGGCACATTTGTACTAAATATTCCAAACCTGGTAGGAACATGCAGTGAGCTAGGAACCTAAATATTTTTTAAT